>JBAGKK010459406.1:0-17442 GCA_037177015.1 Euceroptres primus
TTTTAATATTCCTCATGAAATTTTAAAAAATTTCAAAAGTTATTTCTGATTTTTAAAAGATTTTGTGAAATTTTAAAAGATTTCATGGAATATTAATAGATTTTGAAAAATTTATCAGATTTTAAGGGATTTTATGGGATTTTAAATATTATAGTGGAATTTTAAGGAATTGAAAGATGTTACATTTTTAATCATTTTCTATCTGGGAAATTTGTCTGAAAGTCAGGGAAATGTCAGGGAAATTGAAAAATTGAATTTTGTGGCCACCCTGTTAATATTAAATTTGGTTAATAGTTTAATATTGAATTTAATTAAATAGTACTTCATAAGTACTATTTTTTGGAAAAGGAGAATATTATTTTGAAAACAGGAGCTAGAGCCTTCAGTTAGGTTTAACATTCCAGCTACCTGGCTCTCGTGGCAGCTATTTGTTGTGAAGCTGACTTCGTCTTCATCCCAGAATGGCCACCTGAGCGGGATTGGCCGAACAAACTCTGCAAAAAGTTATTGCAGGTTCGATAACGATTTTTTTTATCGCAGATTATTCGCGGAATCTCTATCTTACCCTTCCACATAATTTTTCAGAAGCAGAGTTTTACCTATTTTTTCAGTGAATACTTTTTGCGAAAGAGTAGGTCAACATGAGCTTTGCTTTTCATCTCATGCATGCTTCATGAATTGTTTAATATTTATTAAAAAATTTTTTTAAAAAACTTTAACAGCCATGAAGGCTATCAATGTGATTTTTAAACTAATGACTGGTATTCTTGTATTGATTATTTGAGCAAAATAATACGAGCTGAAGTAAATTTTGGATATTGAAAGTTGATTGCAAATTTTAATAAAATCTATAGCTTTTGAAATGTCACTTAATTAGCAACCAAGAAGCATGTTTTGTGCAAATTAAGGCTTGTCTTTGCTTTTTAGTTTCTCTATGAATAGAGAATAAATTTGATTAATTTGCCTCTGCTATTGGTAACAATGTCGAATTTATTGTTAAGGGGTTTCTAATTATTTTTGCAAATGATATTAGAGACAATCTTTGGCTAATTCATTTTAATATTGTATTTTAAAACTTCTGTAAAGCAGGGGGTCTAGCGTTCTGGAAAACCTTGAAAACATGGAAAAGTTCTTGAACTTTTTTTACTTGGAAAAACCTGGAAAAGTTCTTGAATTTCACTCATAGTCCTGGAATTCTTATCACTCTAAATTTGAGTTTTCTTTAAATGACAGGATTGCTACATCACACAGTAGAGCAAAAAAAGCGTCTATGGAGAAATCAATTTTCAGACTAAACTTTTCATCCGATTTGGGTGTTTATTTTTGTTTTCATTAAAGTATATTAAATTCCGCATCATCGCAACGGAGGACATTTTTGAAAAATTTTCTCAAAAATTTTTTATTTAATAAGCAAAATAAAAAAATTTTTTGACTTTTCAAGACTGCCATTTGGACAAAAAAAAATTTATTTTACCAAAAATGGTTCACGTCGAGGCAAAAACTCATTAAAAATTATATTCAGCAGTATTAATTTATTAAAACTAAAATTTAAATTGTTATAAATAAATTAGTGAACAAAAGTTATATCTTCTATATTTGCCACATTTAAGGGAGTATTCTAGTGTTATGGGCACTTTTTCACATTATTTTTTCGGAATTTTTTAAAAAACTGAAAAGCAATATGATTTTGGAATATTTTGCATTGCATTGGCACACACTTAAAACTATGATCTACATTTTTAAAAAATAAAAATATTCAAAATGGTCTACACTCGTTCAAAAATGAGGCCTCAAAAAAAAAAATGCCCGGACGATGAGCGTGATTCCAGCTCTCCAGGTAATCTGAAAGAAAAAAATCAAGTAGATACTTAAAATATACACTTGCGGCTATCGTAGGTAGTAGGATAAAAAAAATTAAAAATGTTTAAAATGGAGGACTTTTGAAAAAAAAATTTCACTTTTTTTTATTTAACGGGCTATAACTTTTTTAAAAATTAATATCTGAGTCCAATTCTACAACGGATGATAGGCACACGTTTTCTAAACACGTGTGCATAACGACGACTCAATTGATTAATTAGTTTTTGAGATATCGTACTCACCGACTTTTTTTGAGGCCTCAACTTCAACGGATGTTGAAGTTTTGAATATTTTTATAAATAAAAATATCCAATATCTGCGCCGTCATTTTGAATATTTTTATTTAAAAAATGTACATCACAGTTCAAATGTGTATTATTTAAACAAATTTAATAAACAAATGCATTCTTTGGCCATTTTTGAGTAGATGAACTTCGTTTTTTTCAGCAGAATCAATAACTAGTATGTCGCCAATGTGTCTTGCTGTTTTACTTTATACTTAGGCATCAATTGTTTATTGTTTAAACAAATTTAGTTAACAAATTAATTATTTGAGCATTTTTCAATATAGAAATTTTGTTTTTTCAGAAGAATCAACTACAAACATCTCAGAGATAGTCTATTGCTATGATGATTCGCAGTTAAACAATAATTGTACATTATTTAAACAAATTTAATAAACAAATGTATTGCTTGGCTGTTTTTCAATAAATTAGTTTCGTTTTTTTAGCAAAATCTACTATAAATATTTCACCAATGGCCTGTTGCTATGATAATTTTCAGTTGGACAATATTGTATATTGTTTAAACGAATTTAATAAACAAAGGTATTGTTTGGAAATTTTTCAATAGTTAAACTTCGTTTTTTCAGCAGAATCAATAACTAGTATGTTGCCAATGTGTCTTGCTGTTTTACTTTACTCTTAGGCATCAATTGTTTATTGTTTAAACAAATTTATTTAACAAATTAATTATTTGAGCATTTTTCAATATAGAAATTTTGTTTTTTTTAGCAGAATTAACTCCAAATATCACAGAGATAGTCTATTGTTATGATGATTCACAGTTAAATAATAATTGTTGAAAAAAACGAAGTTTATGTATTGAAAAATTGCCAAAAAATACATTTTTAAATTAAATTTGTTTAAATAATATACAATTATCGTCTAGCTGCAAATTGCCATTGCAAAAGGCCATTGTTGACATATTTTTAGTTAATTCTGCTTTAAAAAACGGAACCAATTTATTGAAAAACAGCCAAGCAATGCATTTGTTTATTAAATTTATTGAAATAATGTACAATTATTGTTTAACTGCGAATCATCATAGCAATAGACTATCTCTGAGATGTTTGTAGTTGATTCTGTTGAAGAAACAAAATTTCGATACTGAAAAATGCTCAAATAATTAATTTGTTACGAAATTTGTTTAAACAATAAAAAATTGATGCCTAAAAGTGTAAAGTAAAACAGCAAGACACATTGGACACATACTAGTTATTGATTCTGGTGAAAAAACGAAGCTTATCTACTTAAAAGTGGTCAAATTTATTAAATTTGTTTAAATAATACACGATTGTTGTTGCAGAGCAAACTATAACAGCAGAAGGTCTTTGGTGAAATATTTATAGCTAATTCTGCTGAAAAAGCTAAATCTATATATCTAATTAAAAATGCCTTAATTTCGTATTTGTTTATTAAATTGTTATAAACAATTAGCAATTGATGTTTAACGTCTTCTAATTTTAAGTTAAGATTATTTTATTTCCATTTTCTCCTGAAAATATTGGTTTAGTGCATTTAAATGTGTCAAATAAAGATTGTTTATACCACTCTAACCTCAAAATCTCAACTTTGACATGATTTTTCGGCACTCGTGGTATAAAATACTGTTCGTGCGAAAAACGTCTCGTGCGCTAAATAATTACCTCTCACACACGTATCGAAATGTGTACTATTGTTCACTAACTTGTTTATAATAATTTAAATTTTTGTTTTATTAAATTAATACTGCTGGACATAATTTTTAATGAGTTTTTGCCTCGATGTGAACCATTTTCGGTAAAATGAAAATTTTTTTGACTAAATCGCAGTCTTGAAAAGTCAAAAAAAAATTTTTTATTTTGTTTATTGAATAAAAAATTTTCTAGAAAATTTTTCAAAAATGTCCTCCATTGTAGCGATGCGGAATTTAAAAAATTTTTAATTCATCACTTAACATCACCTTAATTTATCACCCGGAATTTATCACTTTAATTTTTTTTTAAAATATCCAAATTGGGTGAGTATTTTAGTCTGAAAATTGATTTGTTCACAGAAGTTTTTTTGCCCTACTGTGCATCACGTCAGAGAATTCTGGAAAGTCAGGGAATTTAAAAATGGGCAGGGAAATTCAGAGAAAGTCAGGGAAAACTTTCAAAGAGTCAGGGAATTTTTTGAATTCAGAAAATTATAATTATGTATATCTCAATAGTTATAATTACAATTTAACAATTGAATTTATAAAATTTTAATATTACAAAATCAGGCATCACAGTCAGTTCCCTATATCCCCTTTTTTCCCCCTTTACCCTTTTTTATTTTGCAAATCTCCTGAAATCGCTTTTTTTAATAGCTTTATTCCTTTTTCTCCCTTTTTTCCCTTTTTATATTCAAATGTCCTAATAATTTTCCAAGAATTACGAGAAATAGAAATTTGTGATATCCAAAACCTCTTGTAATATTTTCTTGAATATCCCACAATTTCCAAATTTTCAAAATCTACGAAAGTCTCCTAAAATCTCTTAAAGTCCTCCAGAATCTTTAAAATTGATTTAAAATCCTTGAAAATTCTCCAAAATGTTTGAGACTCTTCTAGAATCTTCTGGGTTCTCCTACAATAATCTTATAAAGTAAGATCCTAAAATTTTTCAATATTCTACAACATATGCTAGACTCTTCCAGAATCTTCTAAAATTTTTTGAATATGTCCTTCCGTAACCTTCTAGAATTTTCCACAGAATCTTTTAAAATCCTTCAAAGTCTACAAAATATTACCAAAATTCTCCTAAATTCTGTAGAATCTTCAAAATTTATCTGAAATCTGTAAAAATTCTCCAAAATATTCTAGACTATTTTAAAATCTACAATCATTTAGATTCTTCTGGATTCTTCCATAATCTCTTAGAATCTTCTGAATTCTAAATAAATAATTTTATTTATCTATAATAATCTTATACAATCTTAAAGAATTCTGAAAAATTCTTTATTATTCTAAAAAATATACTAGTACGTTCCAGAATCTTCTAAAATCGTCTAAAATTTTCTGAACTCTTCCATGATCTTCTAAAATTTTCTAGAATCGTCAAGAATATTCTGAAATGTACCTGAAGTCTTGAACGTTCAAATGAATGAACTTTTTTTCCTAATTCAAATTTATCTTGAAGTATCGTTTAATCTAGAAAATAAAGAGAAATATCATGAGCTTCTTTATCATTACATTAGTTTCTATATTAATAAACTAATATCAATATCAGAACAAGCTTGAGTTTAAAACGAAATAAAATAAAGATTTCGTTCATTTGAACTTTCAGAACTTCAAGCACATGATTCTGAAGGGTTGAAGAATTTCCAGAATTCTGCAGAATCCTTTAGAACCCTCTCAAAAAACTAGTAATCTTGAAGAATTTTCTAGACTGCTTTCAGAATCTTCCTAAAATTCTGTAGACTTTTTGAGTCTTTAAAAAAAAGTCTGGAAGAGACTAGAAGAGGTTAGAACTCAATGAAATTTTAAAAGATTAAATGAATCTACAAGTTTATGGAAAACTAAAAATATTCTAGAAGATTTTAAAAGTTGGTTGAAAAGTCCAAAATTCCTGAAGGATTTTAGAAAATTATAGAGTATTCTAAAGATTCTGAAAGTTTAAAAATTTGAGGAGTGTTTTTTTAGATTCTGGACAGAAATGTAAGATTTTTGGGTTTTTTTAAGATTCTGGAGAATTGCAGCTTCCTAGGTATTTTTGAAAGGAAAAAACTTCCCTCTTTTTTTATAATCCCCTTTTTCGAAAAAGACATCCCCTATTTTCCCTAAAATTGAACTGTTGATCCGCTGATCTCTGTATTATATAATTATAATTTTAATTATAACGGCAGATAACAGTAAGGGAAAATGAAAAATTGGTCCGGGAAAGTCAGGGAATTTTGAGACTGGAATTTTGTAGCAACCCGGAATGAGATCATGAGAAGTCGTTTATCAATTGCTTTAGTAAGATTTTGTAGAAAACGACATATTCACTTAGTAAGGCTTACTAATAAATTCATTTAGTTAGTTTACTAAATGAATTTGTAGATTTTTTATTAAAGATTAGTAGAAACGCTTTCTAAAACAATTGATAAACGACTTATTAGTGGAAAACTACTAAACGACTTATTAGTAGAAAACTATTAAACGACTCATTAGTAGAAAACTATTAAACGACTCGTTAGTAGAAAACTACTAAACGACTTATTAGTAGAAAACTACTAATTCTTCTTAGAGAGTATTTCCTTAAAAAGCTAAACTCAAGAATTTCATAAATCATATAATATACATTTTATATGGTTCATTTAGTGAGAAACGTTTCTCTTCATTAAAAGAGAAACGCTAGACACCCTGTGTAAATACATAGCATGATAAACATTTATGAATAATATTTTTCTTTATAATAAAAACGACTTGTTTAACCGATCGTGCCTATGCTCTTAAAAAGCTGCTATCCATCTTTATCTCCTGAATTTGATTTATTACAATCGGATCTATTTTAGGAGCGTTTAACCGGTCAACGACTCAATATCATCATCGTAGCAGAAGGAGCCGTTGATCAGAACGGAGATCCGATTACAGCAGAAAATGTGAAGAAAGTGGTGGTTGATAAATTACAGCAGGATACTAGAATCACGGTTCTTGGACACGTGCAACGAGGAGGAAATCCTTCAGCTTTCGACAGAGTTCTAGTGAGTATTTTTCATTAGACTTTAGATTATTCAATTTTATTTCGTATTTTAATCATATTTTATTTAAAAATTAATTTTTTCGAAAATAGGGATGTCGTATGGGAGCCGAAGCAGTTATGGCACTGATGGAAGCAACACCTGAAACTGAAGCATGTGTCGTTACTCTCGATGGAAATCAAGCCGTTCGTTTACCTCTGATGGAGTGCGTTCGTCGAACAAAAGCCGTTGCTCAAGCTATGGCAGATAAAAATTGGGATCTTGCTGTACAGCTACGTGGAAAGTGAGTTATCAGTCTTTATTTTTTTGCTAAAATATCAACCATACATACTCGAAAATTCTTCATAAGATATTTTCTCAGATTGCAAAACATTAGAAAGTTTTGCTTTTTCTTTGGCGTTTTATTTATGTCCGATTAAATTACAAACTGATATTTCAATTGTTCAGGGGATTCGTGCGAAATTTGGAAACTTACAAAATGCTGACGCGATTGAAGGCACCGGCCGATCACGACGGAAGCAAGGTTCGTATTAATATTCTCAAAATTATTTAACTTCTTGAGAGTCACGAACCATATTTGATTTTCTGATTTGATTATTAAAATTTTTGATTGACATCAGTTTTGAATAATCTTAAAGTTCCAACTTCCGGCGCTATAACATTTTTAATTTTGCTAGAAAAATGTTCGTATCAAAGAATTTAAAAATTCCGATTCTTAAGAGATCAAAGTTTAAACGGGTTTACTATGAAATATGCAGTAAAATTTACAGTAAAAAGGTTTACAGTAAAAAAGTAGATTTTAATAATGTTGAAAAGATTCGTGCCTCTAAAAATTGTAAAAAGTGTTATTAAAAAGGTGTACCTTAATTGATACTGCTTCAGGAGAATAATGGTCCCCACACCCTAACAAAGGTAATTTTAACTAATACCTAAAGTGCTTGCAAGAGGCATACGCACGCACGAGATTTAGATGTAAATAATTCTCACAGAATCCTTACTAATATTCTCCTTTGTCCTTTTTCTCACAATAGCAATTTACTCTATGTGGACAAGTAAGTAAAAATATCGCTCAGAAAATCATCCATTATTTCTCCATTCGACAGTATCATTTATATACTGCAGATGGCTATTTAGCACCAATTTCACACAATACTTTACTGTAGAAAGCTAAAATTTCATAAACACCTGAAAGCTGCGCTCCAATATTTGCACTGACTGGAGTTAATTTACAACAATTTGCTAATGGGGGAGTTTTTCTCTTTTTAGGATCATTATACGATGGCTGTTATGCACGTCGGTTCTCCCTCTTGTGGAATGAATGCGGCAGTTCGTTCCTTTGTGAGAAATTGTATCTATCGCGGAGACAAGGCAAGTTTATTTTTCAATCATAAATTCAAAAAAATCTTTTTAAAAGGAAGCGGAGAATAAATCTAACAGGAATCGGTCCTTTTAGGTTTATGGAATTTGCGACGGTGTTTTGGGTCTTGAAGCAGGAAAATTGAAGCTAATGGACTGGGCATCAGTAACTAGTTGGGTTGCACAAGGTGGTGCTTATTTAGGAACTAAACGTGCTCCACCGACGAATGAGCAACTACCACAAATCGCTCAAAAGCTCAAAGAGTTTGGAATTCAGGCTCTGCTCATCATTGGAGGATTCGAAGTACGTTCTACTTAAAACAAGTATTTCTGAATATTTCTATTTAAAACAAGTATTTCTGAATATTTCTATTTAAAACAAGTATTTCTGAATATTTCTATTTAAAACAAGTGTTTCTGAATATTTCAGATCTGTAGAAAGTATTCCAAGAATAGCAATCGAAAAATTCAATTTTCATACTATTTTTTAGGGATACCAAACGGGTCTCACTTTCTACAAAGCGAGGGACAAATATGATGAATTTAAAATTCCCATTGCCATGATCCCTGCGACGATTAGTAACAACGTTCCAGGAACGGAATTTTCTTTGGGATGCGATACCGCCCTTAACGAAATCACAGAGGTAATTTCCTAATTCACGATTCTCTCGTCTAAATTTTCATTATTTACAAAACCTCTAAAAGCCTTTGTTTGACAGATTTGTGATCGAATTCGTCAATCTGCTCAAGGAACGAAACGACGTGTATTCATAATTGAAACTATGGGTGGATATTGTGGTTACTTGGCCACTGTCGCTGGTTTGGCAGGTGGTGCTGATGCAGCCTACATCTTCGAGGAAAAGTTTAATATCAAAGACTTGAATCAAGACGTGATTGCGATGGCTGCAAAAATGTCTGAGGGAGTCCAGAGAGGTCTCATTCTTCGAAATGAGAATGCTAACTTGAATTACAACACGGACTTTATGCAGAGGCTCTTCAGTGAAGAGGGCAAGGGACTGTTCAGTTGTAGAATGAATATTATAGGTAATTATTTTTCTTTTTCCTTTTATTTTTATTTGTTTATTTTTCTTTTTTAGACTGAGTTAACGAATTGTGCTTTTTCTTAGGTCACATGCAACAAGGAGGATCACCTACACCTTTCGATAGAAATCTGGGTACAAAAATGGGTGCCAAGGCAGTGGAGTGGTTCTCTGATCAACTCAAAAAGTGTACCAGCCCTGGTGGCAAGGTGGCAAGCGATCCTGACAGCGCTGTTATGTTGGGAATCGTTAGGAGACAATATAGATTTACACCGTTCAAGGATCTTATCCAGGTCACTGACTTCGAGTAAGTAATTTTCATTTAAATTTAAAATTACAGATGTTCAAATTTTAAAGTGTTTTTATTGAACGTAACTGCAGTTTGAAACGAATAAAAAAAAAGAAACATCGAAAACACGATTTGGAAAAAATGAGCGAGACCAAAAAATTAACGACGGAAAATGGTCAATCTCAATGAAAGAAAGTATTTCTGAAAGTTTCGGCCTTTTAGATCCTTTTGAACTCACCCCTTTTCCATCCCTAATACTTAAAAAATTCCTGTAAACTACCCAAAATTCGAGCCCACGAGTTTTTCGATGCAAAGTAGTTTCAATTGACAGGAAGGAAGCCATATAAAATTTTCAACCACCTAAACGCATCGGATCTCGCCCCTTTTCCACACCTATTACTTCACAAATTCCTGAAAACTACCCAAAATTCGAGCCCACGAGTTTTTTGATGCACAGTAGATTTAATTTAAAAGAAGAACTCCATATAAAATTTTCAGCCCCCTAAACGCGTCGGATCTCATCCCTTTTCCACCCCTAATACTTAAGAAATTTCTGGAAACTACCCAAAATTCGAGACAACGAATTTTTCCATGTAAAGTAGTTTCAATTGACAAGAGGAAAACCATATAAAATTTTCAGCTCCCTAAACTTTTTGGATCTCACCCCTTTTCCACACCTTATATTTAAAAAAATCCTGGAAACTATGAAAAATTCGAGACCACTAATTTTGCGATGCAAAGTAGTTTCAATTGACAAGCAGAACGCCATAAAAAAATTTTAGCCCCCTAAACGTATCGGATCTCACCCCTTTTCTACCCCTTATGTTTAAAAAATTCATGGAAACTACCCAAAATTTGAGACCACCAATTTTGCGATGCAAAGTAGGTTCAATTGACAAGAAGAACGCCATATCAAATTTGCAGCCCCCTAAAAGCATCGGATCTCACCCCTTTTCTACCCCTTATGTTTAAAAAATTCCTGGAAACTACCCAAAATTTGAGACCACGAATTTTGCGATGCAAAGTAGGTTCAATTGACAAGATAAAAGCCATTTAAAATTTTCAGCCCTCTAAAAGCATCGGATCTCACCCCTTTTCCACCCCTATTTTAAAAATATTCCAGGAAACTACCCAAAATTCGAGACCACGAGTTTTGCGATGCAAAATAGATTCAATTGAAGAACGCCATATAAAATTTTCAGCCCCCTAAACGCATCGGATCTTATCCATTTTCCACCCCTAATACTTAAGAAATTCCTGGAAACTACCTAAAATTCGAGACCACAAATTTTTCGATGCAAAGTAGTCTCAATTGACAGGAAGAAAGCCATATAAAATTTTCAGCCCCTTAAACGCCTCGGATCTCACCCTTTCCACACCTTATATTTCCTTTCCACACCTTTTCCACACCTTATATTTAAAAAATTCCTGGAAACTACCCAAAATTTGAGACCACGAATTTTGCGATGCAAAGTAGGTTCAATTGACAAGAAGAACGCCATATCAAATTTGCAGTCCCATAAAAGCATCGGATCTCACCCCTTTTCCACTACTTTATTTAAAATATTCCAGGAAACTACCCAAAAGTCGAGACCACGAATTGTGCGATGAAAAATAGATTCAAATGACAAGAAGAACGCCATATAAAATTTTCAGCCCCCTAAACGCATTGGATCTTATCCCTTTTCCACCCCTAATACTTAAGAAATTCTTGGAAACTACCCAAAATTCGAAACCACAAATTTTGCGATTCAAAGTAGTTTCATTTGACAAGCGGAACGCCGTATACCATTTTTAGCCCCCTAAACGCATCGGATCTCACCCCTTTTCCACCCCTTATATTTAAAATATTCCAGGAAACTACCCAAAATTCGAGATCACGAATTTTGCGATGCAAAAAGGATTCAATTGGCAAGGAGAACGCCATATAAAATTTTCAGCCCCCTAAACGCTTCGGATCTCACCCCTTTCCCATCCCTAATACCTAAGAAATTCCTGGAAACTACCCAAAATTCGAGACCTTTTCAATTGAAACTACTCTGCATTGAAAAATTCGTAGTATCGAATTTTGGGTAGTTTCTAGGAATTTTTTAAATATTAGGGGTGGAAAAGGGGCGAGATCCGAGGTGTTTAGCGGACAGAAAATTTTATATGGCTTTCTTATGGTCAATTGAAGCTACTTTGCACCGAAAAATTCGTGGTCTGGGATTTTCGTTAGTTTCCAGGAATTTTTTAACTATTAGGGATAGAAAAGGGGTGAGATATGAAAGTTCTAGGGGGATAACAATTTCATGTCTTTATTTTTATCAATTGAAACTTCTCTGAATCAAAAAATTCGTGGTCTAGGTTTTTGGGCAGTTTCCAAGAATATTTTTAAGTATTTGGGGTGGAAAAAGGGTGAGATCCGAGGCGTTTAGGGAGCTGTAAATTTTAAATGGCCTTTTCGTTTTAAATTGAAGCTACTTTGCATCGAAAAATTCGTGGTCTGGAATTTCAGGTAGTTTCCAGGAATTTTTAAGTATTAGGGGCGGAAGAGGGGTGAGATCCGAGGCGTTTAGGGGGTTGAAAATTTTATATGGCCTTCTTCCTATCAATTGAAACTACTTTGCATCGAAAAATTTGTCGTCTCGAATTTTGGGTAGTTTCTAGGAATTTTTTAAGTAGTAGGGGTGGAAAAGGGGTGAGTTTTGAGGTATCTATAGGGACGAAACTTTCAGAAATACTTTCTTTCATTGAGATTGACCATTTTCCGTCGTCAATTTTTTGGTTTCGCTTGTTTTTTCCAAATCGTGTTTTTGATGCTTTGTTTTTTTTTTAATCATTGTAAACTGCAGTTACGTTTTATTGATCAAATCCATTTCAAATGGATTCAGTCTACTGATAAACTTTCTAGATTTGAAAGCCTTCCAATTTATAAACATGTTGCAAGTCCTTTCGAAGTAAATTAATTGATTCATAAATCGATTTTTAATTATTATCAGGCATCGAATCCCAACGTATCAATGGTGGATGAAATTGCGTCCCCTGTTGAAAGTGTTGGCAAAACACGAGTCGACGTACGAAGAGGAAGGTCTCTATATAACAGTAGAAGAAATGGATTTCGATAACGATCCACCTCTTGTCTAGATATTTTAAATATTGAGAATTCACGCAAGGTCATGTTTTCCTAGCCGTGTCTCGATAAGTGTCTGTATATTGCACGTTACGCTAGGTCAATGATTATAGTACAGTATTCAGAGGCATTATTGCTGATCATGTATCATTAAATTTTAACACCAGTAAAAGGAGAATCTAGAATACAAAAGGAGGATTTTTCCGTAGAATCATGCGCTTTACTCGTTGCGAAGATTTAAAGGTCCTTTAATTTCGAATTATTTTGTAACACTAATATTTTATGATGAGCTGGTCACATCGTTTCAGTGTAATTTAAAATAAATATAAACTCTTCTCTACAAAATATTACCCGCAAGTCGGAGTATCGTGTACGTATTTTTTAACGAATTTCATCTCAAATGAGAATCAGGTACAAAAACAGTACCTGTTATGCAGAAGGTAAGATGTTTGATGAAAAGATTTTACGAGTAAATATCTAGTTGAGTATAAATAGAAATTTGTTGAGAAAAAGAAACAACTAGCGCTGTTATTTCGTAAAGAGAGGTTTTTCGAAATTGGGGATTCGAAAGTATTTAAAATTCAAAGCGCCTTTCTTTCCAAAGCTTGGAAATTAAACATGTTAAGCTTAAAAGCGCCTAATCAGATTTTCAGAATATTTGTACCCTTGCCAATTTCATTCATTACTATATTAAATATTTATAATAAGATTGGATGTGTCTACAATTAGTTAAAGATAAAGCTTTAATAGAAAATTTGAAACAATTTTAATTTTGAAACTTTTAGCGAGAAATTTTTACGGAAAAAAAGGTCGAAGCTAAATTGATAGAAAAACAATTTAACATTATTAGAAGAATCGATTAACTTTCTTGTCGTATAAGGTACATGGTAAAAAGTTAAAGAGAGAAGTTTGTGGTACATTTCAGTTGATGAAAATTGTCTCTCTGTTTAGCATTACTCAAAGCTATAAAAAGCTATTCGGAGAATATACTCGTCTACCTCAAAAGATAATTTGCAATCGCAAACGGCTCTTAGGAATAGATCGACCTGAGTCGTGTTGCTTGCACGTAACTTTTAATGTGCTAAAGTTTAAGGCTTGTGACCACATCAGTAATTTAGAGAATTCCTCTCTATTTCTGAGTTAGCACGCTTTTGTCATTAAAACAAATTTCTAACTCGTATATTACAGCCGTTACCACTGATAGAGTTTTATTTAGCATTTCTGTTAAAATTATAAGATATATTTGTCATCATATTTGGTTAAAGAACAGGCTCACAACCTAGAAAATAATATTGAATGTGGCGACAATAGGCTGCTTTTTTTTGTCTAGTTCAGATAGCATTTAAAAATAAAATTCATTTTCTAAATCTCGTTCAAAACGATTCAAATATCTTTCATTAGGAATCATAGTTTGCATTAAAGAATTTTCTTTCTGATATGTAATGGTGGTCTTTTTATTTTATTAAATTAAAGAATTTTCTTTCTGATATGTAATGGTGATCTTTTTATTTTATTTCTTATATTTAATCTGATCTTAATAGTATATTATGCAACATGTGCGTAAAATGCGGTTTTACACACGCGATCACCACGCGGGTGTAAAACCGTACGCACGAGTTGCATACGATATTTTTTGACACAGTGTGCGTAAAATGCGTTTTTATACACCCATATTAGTAGGTGTGTAATAAGCTGTTTTACGCACTAATATGGGTGTGTAAAAACGCATTTTACGCACACTGTTTCAAAAAATATTTAAGTAATTTTCATTTTATTCAAATTATAATTTTATAATTGTAAACCTACGATTTGCAAGAACAATTTTATTTTTTAATGCTACTCTATACCTAATATTGCGATCAGCCTAAGAATTCGAAAATATAAGGCGACGTTGTAAATGCAGACTGCACGTTGTCTTTTGCGCAATGAAAATTAAGAAGGTTAAGAAGTAAGAATTTATAGCTCAAGAGTTTATGAAAATTGAAGAAATGCTAAAACACACTAGGATATTAAAAAATACTTTACGACACTTTTCAAGTGCTTATAACAGCGAAACACATTTACGAATCGGCTTAGGATAATAAATCAAGAAGCTATATTTTAAACAGAACCTAATTAACTAATTATAAAAGCAATATACATATAATGTATACAATAAAACAGAAGTATATATGTTAAGGACAATACTACTTGTTGAAAAAAGACGAAAATACTATACTGTTAACTGAATGGTACTCGGCAAATAGAGTAATAAAAAAAAATTACTTTGAAACTAAATATGAATTAAGGATGCAAAATTTAAAGACGAATTCTGGTTTTGTTCTCGTTTAAGGTAGCAGCTTTGGTATTTGAAAATTTTAAAAATAATGTATTATCGATTGTGTATGTGAGTGTGAATATTTATTCTACGTTTAATGCATAAGTGTGAAATAACGATCTAAACTTGAAACGAATTTTCTGAGAGAAAAATAAGATGTTTCTAATAGGGTTGAATAATTAAGATAATTCGTTGTTCTGGTAGATTTTTGTTTGTGTGCATTAAAAATTTGAAATGAAAATGTCAGAAATTTCTGGATTCAGAATGCTCCTTAAATTTAATATCTACTTAAATTGGTGCCATATCATTAGCAATACTTCTGCCGTATAAATGTACAACCGGATGAAAAATTTCAACTATATATTTATTACGATTACGATTGCAGCAAGTCTGTAAGAGAGTTGGTATTTTTTAAGATTTCTGGAATCTATTTTTGTCTCATTGTTGATCGATGAGCTTACGGTAATCAAACTCAAGCATATAGTATTATTTTCACGATTATTCAGTTTTGAAATGATATGTATTATCATGTTAAGAGTCGAGGGAAATAATGTAAAATAAATAATTTATTGTGGCACGAGAAGTGGTGCGATTATTAAGCATGTTGTATTAATGTCGTCAAATAAATTATATCTTATGTAAATGGTATTTTATTATAATTAAGATGTTAGGTTTTTGAACAGTAGATCAATAGTCCAGTCAAATTAGAGCGTTCTCTAATAAATCTACGTTTTGGCTGACAGAGAATAATAAAAAGTACATAAAATTCCACGTAAATTGAAAAAAAAACAATGTTCTATCTTCATAAACTTCGAAGTTATGAATTTTTAAAACTGTTTTTTCATTGTTTTTCTCAAAAAATGGAAAACACGTTTTCTTGATTGTTTTGGCAATCTTAACGTGAAAATTTCATAATTATAAATGAAAGAGGTCTTAATTCTGAGAAATTTAAAAAAGAAACGTCTAATTTAGATAAACGTCTAACTTAGATAGGTCAAAAGTTATGACCTCTCAGGGTGTCTAGCGGACCAGGAAATCGGAAATTTATTTTGCCGGGAAAAAACCAGGAAAAACCCGGGAATTTTATTTTACCGGGGAAACCCCCAGGAAAAACCCGGGAATTTTATTTTTCCGGGTAAAAACCAGGAAAAACCCGGAAATTTTAAATGGCCTAATCGCTAGACACCCTGAAAGTTGACCCTCTCTGCTTTTTGTGAGTCGAACGTACTGAAAAATGTAATTTCAGTCATGTTTTGACTAATACAAAAAATATAATGCACTGAATGATTAAAAATGATCGATTAAACGTTTCTTATAAATAAAGTAATAATTATTTTAATTAATTAATTTTTTTACAAAATAATTTCTCATTTTTTGCACATTTTTCAATCTTTTTTTTTTGCAGAAATTAGTTCAAAATGTTCGTCACTTTTCAGGAGTGATAAAACATATTTATAAACAAATAAATGTTATTGAAAATTAAGTTTTCACTTTTTCAGCACTTACGACTACTTTTGTCTCCTAAGTTAATTGAAAATAGGTAAATATTCATTATTTATGAGTAAAAAAAATAATTATTTCTTAAGCAATAAATGAGTCCCTTTTAATAACTAACTTTAATAAATAACTTTTAATAACTAAGTCTGGAATTCACTAAGTTCTGGAATTCATCCATTGAGGTCTTATAAATTCAGAAGGATTTCCTTAAAATCAGACAAATTTTGCTGAATTTAAATCAATTTAATTTTTTGACACAGTGTGCGTAAAATGCGTTTTTACACACCCATATTAGTGTGTAAAACGGCTTATTACACACCTACTAATATGGGTGTCGTAAAAACGCATTTAACGCAGACTGTGTCAAAAAATATCGTATGCAACTCGTGCGTACGGTTTTACCCACTTGTGGTGATTGCGTGTGAAAAACCGCATTTTACGCGCATGTTGCATAATATACTATTGAGGTGTAATAATTTTACAGGGTGGCCGCTGGACCGGGAAACCGGGAAATAACCGGGAATTTTTTGTGACCTAGAAAAACCGGGAAATGACCGGGAATTAAATAAATTACAGAATCGGTCGTCTGTGAAATATGTTTTTTTTCAAAGGAAATAAGAAGACCCGTATTTTACCGTTTTGAGAAAAAATACTTTTTCACGAAGTTATATGAGTATTTGAGTTTATTGGCCTCTTTCAAAATCCGCCAGAAAATTTAAAAAAACATTGAAAATTCGCAAAATGGCGACGGTTTTTCTGAAAAAATTAAAAGACGATTTTTTTAAAAACCCTACCTTGTTTTTTGTCAAAATTTTTTAGCTAAATTGCTACTCATGTGATAAAGAAAATAGATCAGTTTCATGCGAGCTAAACTACTTTTGTAAACAGGAGAATTTTTTTTAAAGAAATCGAATTTTTCTTACAACTGACGGCACGTACGAAAAAATATCAACAAAAAAGTTGTATGCTTTAAAAAAGTTCTACGCAAAAGACCTCTTAATGTT
>JBAGKK010459517.1:0-17439 GCA_037177015.1 Euceroptres primus
CGTCGACATTTGACAAAAACGGGGGGGAGGTCAAATTTTACACAAATCTAATACCTTCTCATATGATGAGAATGTAAAAATATTTATTAATTTATTAATTAAAAGTAAGAGTGGTTAACCACTGTTGAATTCAGGTGTACACAGGAATAAAAATCTACGTTTTGTTACAGCTAGTTTTCGGTGGACCTTGTCTCCAGATATAAGGCATGAATCTGTCTTTCTTCCTCAGGTCTTAAAATAGTTACTGTTTGAATTAAGCCCACTCTTTGAGCTTGAAACTAGACTTTTTTTTCTGTGTACATTTAAATCTGAATGAGATAAATTTAACTGATTATCAGTTATTTCATGGCTGACTTCTTGCTTTAGCAAGCAGTGGAAATTAAATAATATTTACACTCATCTCTTGACTGAGTTCCGCCTAGTCGAGCGCCGACTTCACGGTTATTCACGCTTGACTAGTTCTATCTCCCCCCCCCCCCACTGAGCGTCATTTGACAACCAACACTGCAGCTCATCGCTCGAACAGTCAGGGCCGCATCAGAAGTTGTTTACATCCCGACTCTGTGGACATATACTTTTGTACGTTCAGAGACTATATATTTACGGTCCTGAGTGTTGACATAAGAGTGCTTGCTCGTTGCTTTAAGTCCGATTCAAACTAGATTTTAATAGCGCCCGATGCATTTCCGACGAGACCCAAGGCTGGCGCTTAATCGAGAGATGAGTGTACACTCGTCGCGCGGAAACTGGCCGGGCTTGGTGGTAGACGGCGAGTTCGCGGGCACTATAAATCACCGGATTTAATGCGTCGAGCGAGCACTCTTATGTCAACACTCAGATCCGCATATGTAATCTCTGAACGTACAAAAGTAAATGCGCAGAGAGTCGCGATGTAAACAACTTCTGGCGGGCCTGTCTGTTCGAGCGATGGCGCCGTCGCGACAGGAGCAGTCGAGCGTGAAGAACCTTGAAGCCGGCTAGTTGAGGAGCGGAATATAGACGTGCGACGAGTGTAATTAAAAATGTACTGATATTCAACTAAAAATTGACTGATTTTAAGTTAAACAAGTTACTGAAATTTCAGTGAACGAAAAATTAACTGATTTTTCAGATAGGAACATAACCTCAAAGTGAGGTTTGATTGAAAAGTTAGTGACTTTGTGCTGAAACTTTAGTTAAATTTTCACTAAATGAATCAATAACTGGCTTCTTGCTTCTGAATCAGTTATTTTTAAATTTTTCCGATTTAGAGAGCGTCCCTGAATTCTGTTGAATTCCTTGAATTTCCTTCAATTCTTTGAACTATTTTGAATTCTTTGAATTCTTTTAAATCCCCTTTGAATTCTCTTCAATTCTTCTGAACTGTCCTTAAATTATTTCGAATTTTCTTTGATTTTTTTTTCAATTCTTTCGAATCCCCCTTGAATTCTTTCGAATTTCTTTTGAATTCTTTTCAGTTTTTTAAAAATTCTCTTTGAATTCCGCTTTTCCAAAAAATCAACCAAAAAATTTAAATACCTATTAAATTGCTCACAGTAGTGTCTAAGGTGTCGAATTCGGTTGCTGATTCCGAAAATATAGATCGCATTTAACTTCGATTCATAATGGCGGCCCCGTACTTTACAAAAGTACCAAACAAATTTACAAAAATATGAAAAATCACCTTTCCTAAAGTTCGACGAGTCAATTTCTATTAAAATGGGACTCCTGAGTGCGAAAATTTATATAGAATTTAAGTTTGATAAAAAATTATTTCTATAAATTAAAAAAACAATTACCCAAAAATATGAAAAATGAAGGAAATCACATATGCTAACAATTGAGTCAATTTCGACTAAAGTTGCGTTGATGAACGGTAAAATTTATTTAAAAATGTAATTTTCATCAAAAATAAGAGCGATATATAAATGAATTTATTAAAAATATGAACAAATTTCAAATTTGTTGGTTTCAATAATTCAGGAGCCACTTCTGAAACTGGATCACTGAGAATAACGATCCATACAGAGTTTTATGCTATGTTAATAAAAATAGTAGTTATTTTAATTTATTTCTCAGTGTATAAATATTCTAAAATTTTATAAATATTCTAAATTTTTCATACTTCGTTTTCTAAGCACTGAAAACAGAAAAGTAGAGTTTCTCAAAAAAACTTGTTTCAATTTTTTTCTTAATTTTTTATTTATTTAAGATTAGGCACTGTGAAGAATGTCAGTCTCGTTAAACAATTTCTTCTGATGAGAAATCTTATTTTTCTGTGAAAATATAAATTTAAACACTATAAAAATATTGTAGTAAATATTGTTGCTTTGAGCATCTTTATAATAAAATTGATTACATTATTACCTATTTTTGCATTGAACCGCTCCTGATCATTCTTTTGAATTTTTCAAATTATTTGTAAATCCTTTAAATTCTTTGAATTCTTGAATTCAGGTGTACATCAAAATCGCTAGTAGTTAACCCTATGAACGAAATTAATAATTTCAGTTACCAGAAGCCTTAAAACAGATTCATTATTGCCAAATGATATTCAAAAGACAGAATTACAGTTTTAATTGAATCTGATAAGGAACTAGGACACACCCTTATATAGACTGTACCAATTTGAGATCATCAATATTTTTTTACAAAAATGACCTAAAATATATTGTACCTACTTATGTTTTTTTTCCAAATTTAAATCTTTTAAAAGAGATAGTGACATTTTTCCCTTTAGTATGCTGACTTTGTATTTAAAAAAATCGACAAATAAGTGATGATTTCTCCTTCGTGCCACTCTTGTCAGTAGCCTCTGAGTCCACCGACTCTTTTTTCAAAAATTCTTCTTGGTTTTAATGTAAACCTTACTAGCTTCTGTTTTAACAACAATTAACAAAGAATAAGTTGTTAAAGATTTATATAAATTACTGATACCAATTTCAATTGATTTTTCTGAATATAACCTGTGAAAGGTGATCAGGAATTGGAATATCTACCTTATTGAAGGAAAAGAGGATCTGATATTTTATCCGGAGTAAATACATGGGGCGGGGCAGTAAATAATATATTTTTGTGGACAAAAGAGAGGACTAGAAGCCAGCTAAGTAGGAGTGCATTGCAATGTGGAGAGGAGATGGGAGTATATAGTTATAGTTTATAGGCTACTTTACGTCGATAGTCAAGGGGATACCGAATCGAAGGAGAAGTTAGTGTGGAAACGAAACAACCTCTATAAGAACTTGTCCGCTTTTCGATAGGATTTACCCTTTTTATATAGAAACGTCCTACTTCGAGAAGACTTTCGAACCGTTCGAGTTTTCCTTCTATTGTCGACGGCTCACACAGGGATTTTCCCCGGAAATTGATACTCCGTTTGTCTTCGTATGTCGACATTTGGCGGGAATCATTGGATCTGTAGTGATTTAAATGAGATTGCGTATACAATCCAAGAAAAGAAGAGAGAATCAGCAATCAAAGGTTAACGAAGACAAACAGTGGAAACGTGCAGGGAATAGTTTGTCTGACAAAACTTTCTGTTTTTCAATTCGCAGAGCGGTTGCTGGACTGAGAAACTGAGAAAAAATGGGAAATGACCGGACATTTTTTGAGGCCTTAGAAAATATATGATGAAAACATTTTGCTTAAAGCTTTTGATCATAATAATTAGCAGAATATTTAGTATAAGTGGATGAAATCCTGTCGAGATCACAGTAAAACGTCGATCCTCAATTTAGCACTGAATTTTCCTCAAAATGAGTTGCAACAAAAATTAGACTCGCAAACAACTGAAATCACAATGAAATTTTCAATTGTTTTAAGTTATTTAAAATAAGATGAAACAAAATTCACCCCAATGGTTTTTAGCGATTTTATGAATAAAAAATGCACGGGATACAAATATTGTTCAGATTACGAAGCAAGTTAGAAGAGTGAACTAAAAAAAGTCAAAATGATTTCTTGGAGCACGCAGCATTTTCAATTAATCGTCCCTTGTAAAAAAAGTGTGTTGTCGTTTCAAGCACCATTACCGTGTCTGGCGATTTAAGCTTTCCTAGCTAAACGGCAGTGTTACTTGGTAAAATGAAATAAAGGCGACTTTCATATCGGGCTCGGTTCTCTCGTACTGGATGAGGAGGTTGAGTAACGAGGCTAAACGTTTCTCCTCTTTTTCCCTTTTACTCTGACTTGATCACTCTGTCTCTCGTTCACCATTTTTCTTCTTTATCTATCTTTGTCCCCCTTGTAGATTTGTAACTTCCTAAAAACTTTCTTCGTTGTTTTGTAGACGATCGCATTTAATAATGTTCTTCAGACATCGTCATTTTAAGCTTGAAACTCTAAGTTTCTTCAGGTCATCAAAAACAACTTTGTGAATTGTAGAATTGCCAATTTAGCAAAAAAAAAACATTAGTTTTTTATTAGCGTATTCAATATTATTTAGAAAAGGTAAAACTTACAGAAATGGCCGATTTAATTTAAAATCATGCGAAAAAATCCAGCTTAGGGTATCAGAATAATTTCACTGTTTGAAATGATTATATATTTCTGAAAGTTTTAGGTTACTTAGGTTACAGAAATTTTTATGAAATTTAAGACACTTTTCGGAAACCGAATCTGAAAATTACCAAACTGTAATTGAATTTTCATAAATTTTTTCTTAAATTTCAGTTGCGTTAATTGAAATTTACTAAATTATAACTGAAATTTATGAAAATGTGTCTTAAATTTATGAAACAGTAACTGAATTTTCAGTTACATATAACTGCATAAAACTCCTGCTACCCTGTACGTAAAATTTTTTTGTTACAGTTTTAAGTTTTAAATATTAAGTTACACGTTTCAGAATTTTCAGTTTCAAGTTTCGTAAAATTATCGTTATTTTAACTGAATATTCAGTTACTTGTAACTGAATTTTCCCTAATTTTTCCTAAATTTGCCAAAATATAACCGAAATTTACAAAACTGTAACTGAAATTTCTGTTACGGTAACTGCAAAAAACTTCAGTCACGGGTCTCCGAAAATTACCATGGAAACTTCTAATAGTGTTGGTATAGAATTATTTTAGTATAGAATGAAATAAAGGGACATCTTTGACTATTTTCCCAAAAAATGGCTTAGAATTGGTAAGATATTGAAGTTAACTTTATAATTAAAAAAAAAACAGAAATTCTTTGCAAAATGCTGTCGTTTCCAAACGAGACTATATTATCGAATGATCACAAGAATAAAAAAATTTTGAAAATTGGAACGAGAAAACAGGTTTTGGGAAAACATATTTAATTATACTTTCAAGAATTGCAATCTTATTAGTGATGATATTATTTAAAGAAGAAAAGATTACTTTTAACGAAAATTTGATACATGGGCATATCTCAGGAACCTTTCACTATATTTCACTATTGTGTCTATAATATTTCACTATTGTGTCTCTCAAAGATATTTAGGTAATTTTAATAAATATCAAATTAATGTTTGTTTCAAGGTACACTACCGGTCAAAAATATGGGACCACCTGTTTTTCGATTATTGCTTAACTCGCTGTTCAATGTGAAATTGCTGATTTACATGCCTCGAGTGACGTCACCCAAGGAAACTGTCATATTTTTGGTTACGTCGAAGATAATTTTTAGCGTCTTTTATTTTATTTTTAACTAATTTTGAATTGTACATATTCACCCTCCTTAAATTTTTTGTAATTAATTACCCAATTCAAAATTTCCTTTCCTAATTTTATTTTCATTTTCTAATTTTCAAAATTTTCGTCAACCGACCTTCAAATGTTTTTAAATACAAATGAAATACTGGCAGATCAATTTCTTTTGCTGAATCAAGTTTTTTATTCTTTAATCACGATTTTAAGAAAATAGTTATTGTCTGTCCTACTGCAAAATATGATTTTGTAGGATTTATAGATAATATAGGGAAATTCCCAGTGTTGTACTCATAGAAATTTTTGTCGTTTACTTTTTCACTGAAAAGTGAAAGGTTTCTGAGATATGCCCACACACCAAAATTATTTTTTTTAAAAATTTTATTTTTGATAGAATTTTGTTTCTTATTCTTTTTTAACAAATTTTTAAAAATAAGACAATTTTAATGAATGATAGATCGGGAAAAAGATTCTCTACAACTTAACCTCATTCTATTTTTAAAAATAATTTTTTTTATGGTCCAAATTATTGAAAAATATTTAAATAAATAACTCTATAAACAAATAAGTTCTATAGATTCTTTTTTTCGAGAAAATAAGCTTTAATTTATTAAAATCGTCTTATATTTAAAAATTTGTTAAGAAGCGACAAGAAAACAAGTTCGGTCAGAAACAAAATTTTTAAGATAAATAATTTTTGTGCTTTTCACTTTTTTTTCTTGAAAGCTTTTCTCTTTTAAATAATACCATCAATAATAATTTTTCAATTATTCTTGAAAGTATACAATTAAATGTTTTTCCGAGACCTGATTATTCGTACCCGTAATACCTGAAATTAGTATAACTACTTATTATTTGATCTGAATAACTCTTCATTAATTATTTTTACATGTGTAACTGCATGTAGAATAATTTTTTTCGAATTCCTCTAGGAATGCTGAAAATAAAATGATAAATGAAAAAACTACGTAATTTTTAAATAAATTTCGAGAAACAGATTGATTAACTTTTCACTTTGTAAAAATTATTTTGAAAGTTGAAACAGGTGTTTGAAGTTTCGGAAAATGTTAAGATTTTCACTAAACAAATCAAATAGAGCAATAGTAAAAAAAATAAAGTTTCAACCGATATTGAGCGGTATTCAACAAATTATTCTCTTGATGATCATCACTAGTTACATATTTATAAAACTTGAGTAAATAAGTTCAGAAAATATTATTGCTTCTGTATATAATAGTTCGTTCATAAATTTCATTTGTGCCCAGAATAATTTTTCTGTTAATATATTCATATTTATTTTTCTTTTTCAACTCCAAGCGTCGTCTGCTCGTTACGGAAAGACATTAGAGGACGGGTTATAATTAACTCAAAACAAATGAAAGTTGCTTCTAATCCAGTAAGACTTGTCATCTCGGTGAATCCTAACATTGTTTCGAGTTCCCTCCTGGCGTTACAAGCGTGCACGATAAGAGATTATGGTGCTATAGTACGTAGAATATAGAAGGTGTATATATACGTATATACGAGATGCCACGCATCGGTTAGCACGCGAAAAAGCGTCCTCCTTTCCAGGGCGTTAATTAACACATCGTTACGACGTTTTCACTGCTTCTATATCTTCTATGTGACATTATACTACCTTCCGCATAATTTTTAATTGCTACGCAAAAAATCTGGGTATATTACAAATTACACAATTGAGACTTGTGTAGTAATATTACTCTTTTATTTTTATTTTTTTATTCTGTCATTTTTTAATTGTGAATTCTTCAACTCGAGCAAATTTCATGCATCCGATATTTTTCCAACCGCGTTTATTTCTTCGTTGTCCAGCTTTACCTGTCGGATTCAGTATCTGTTTTTTTTTTGTTTCATTGTAATTTTTTTCATGTGCTGAACATTCAGTGTAGATAAAAATAAAAATACCATGAATATTTTGCATCAAGCGTATGTTATGCAATAGAGTTTTTAGCGGATGTTGATTACTATTTATTATACGAAAGAAAATAGAAAGTATTTACGATCACAAAATTCAAATAATGATCGCGATCAATTGTTGAATAAAAGGATAAATTGCGATTTTTTTATTTACTCATGTATCGGACGAATATTTTCTCTGGGGATGAAAGTTACGGGCCACTGTAATGAAAATATTTCTCTTCGTGAAATTGTCGCCAAGATATTCTCCTCGCACTTAATTTCTTTCCTCTTTTACGAGGAGCATTTTCTCACATAGGTTTTTCATTTCTTTTTTCCGCTCTCTTAAATAAACGCGTTTTCTCTATTTTCATAATTTTTCTTGTTTAAACCGCATATCGACTCTTCTTGGAAGTTGGTAAGCAGGTAAACTAACAAAGTTCTGGACTTGGGATAAGCTTCGTGCTCAGATAAGCTTTTCCTCCCCCTTTCTTTGACCTATATAAAGTGCATGTCTATCCACAGATTTTCTTTTCTGAATTACTATATAATTTTCTTTAGTTTTTCTTTCTTCTCCCTTGTCTTTTTTGAGTTGTTTCATCCAAATCCTCATTTACGTGCAGCTTGCTACTTGCGCAATTTATTCTTAAATAAATGGCCGAGTGGTCGTCTCTCGCGCGAACTTTAGGTTGGATAATTACATGGAAGCTTGGACGACGTGTCGCGCCACTGGAAGTCTTGGCGCAAAGTGTATAAACGCTGACATTAAAGAGGGATTAGAAAAGACGACTGAGAGACAAAGTTGGACCAAGAAAAAGAAGTAAGTTGAAGAGTAACTGAAGAGTAACCTCTGGAAGAGTAACTGCTCCTGAGTGAAGGATATAGAAAACTTCTTTTTTTTTGGGCGACTAAGAATCATTCTTTCTCGAAAAATTATTTCGTGAACAGTAACAAAGTCTGGGGGAAAATTTTGAATGTATTTAGTCAGTACGAAAATTCTCAAGGTTTAAACTAATGGAAGTTTTGAGGAGATGTCGGCAAGATATTAGTATATCTTTCCTCCTTAATTTGTATCTCTACTGCCTTATCTTATAATTTGGATTTAGAAGGGTCCTCGTTTCGCAACTTATCGTAAAAGGTCCTTAAATCGTGTCGCCAATCGAAAGGACTTGCCTTGATTACGCATTAATTCAAGTTTGAGTGTCGTTAACTCGAGCGTGCTCGAAAGCGCCATGGCGTTTTAACGCACTTCTTCGCGCTAAATTATGCCTCAGGGGGTCTTAACTTTGACGTCATTTTGTATCATTCGCTCTCTCATTCTCTTGCATCGCTTCGACCTCCTTAGTCTTCTCATTGCGGTTCTGTAATCTGCACATTCTTCAAGCTCGTATTGCTTTTTTTGCCCCGTTTACAGTCACGCAATATTGTGGAAGAAAATGATCGCAATATATATCTGAATGAGATGTTGTATTTTAATTAAGTAATATAATTGTAAAGCAAATTTTTATACGTGTTCAAAAAATAGTATATAACTTTAAGATTATTGCTTCCTCATAGAGGAAGGTTTGTTTTCACCTAAATTTTCAAATCAAACTTTTTGATGTGTTTAGACATAATTAGATCTTAGGAACTCGAAAATGACATGTTTAAAAAATTTCCTTTTGTTTGTGTGTGTAAATGTGTAATGTGTATGTAACTTTTTTCTACGAACGATATCTCGAATATGAGAAGAGCTACGACCTTTGTTTGGACGAATTGTAGGTCCAATTGATGTTCAGTGCATCTAAAATTTTGAGCTGAATCGGATAATTAGAACTATTTTTCTGCGTTTATATTTAAAAAAAAAACGTTTTTAACTACAATACTTTCCATATCTATAATAGTATGAAAATTTTACACTAGATTTGTAGGCTTCGACTAGACGCATCGATTGACCAATTGACGAACCTTCCACGATTTAAAAATTTAAAAAAAAATTTTTTTTGTTTATATGAAAAAAACCTTTTTGATATTGGGAATACAATGTTACTGTATTTGATAAAATTGCTCGTACATTCGAGACGCCTCGATTGACCTCAGGAATAGTTAAGTTACTTTTTAAAAGGAACTACTGTTACCGTCACATCACGAAAAAAAGTAACTAGTTACTGATATCGTTACCGTTTCAAAATATAACTTTTTCTCAGTTACTTTTGCAAAAAAAAGTAACTATCGTTACTTTTTTCGTTACTTTTATATTTTAGAAATATGAGAAATATATGTATGTCGCCACCATTCGAATAGTAGAAATGAAAAAATCGTTGCAAAAGCAATAAACTATATTGATTGTCGTAATAAAAAAAATTCTGTACTATATTTAAAAAGTAACGATTTTTATAATTACCGTTACTAAAAGAAATGTAACTATTTACCAGTTCGTTACCTATTTACAAAAGTAACTTCGTTACCATCATCGTTACCCAGAAAAATTAACTAGTTAAAGTAACTAGTTACTTTTAACTAGTTATTTCTCATCCCTGATTGACCTACTGACGAACCTTCCAGGACTTTTTATGGTCCTCCAATATCGATTTAAAAATTAAAAATTTTTTTAAAAATTTTGTTTACATGAGACAAAATTTTTTAATATTAGGAATACAACGTTACTCTATTTGACTTATAATAATATAATTATTATATAGTATATATAAAATTAATTATATAATATATATTTATATATAAATAATATAATAATAATAATAAATTTAATATAATTTCGTGTATAATTTATATTTGGAAGATAATTTTATTTATAAAAACATTTACAAAACAAGAATGGGTTCGATTTATATTTATGGTAAGACATAATATTTGCCAATTTTTCTTTTTAATCTACGTTTTGCTTCCTCATAGAGGAAGGTTTTTTTCTAATGTCAATTAAATTTACAGAAGAAATTTCTAAAGAAGAATATATAGATGCCTATGAGTCGAAGAGGCCTTTAAACTCGTTTAAAAGAATAATTCTGGACTGGGAAAGTGATGAATCCGCAAAATTTCGAATGTCGAAAGAATTATAAGAAAGAAATAACCAAAAAAACAAAAAAGGAGCAAAATTGTTCAAAAAATAATTTTAAAAACATAAAATAATTTTATATTCTTAAATTATCATGGTAATAACTTTTAAACCTCCATTATAAAATATATAATTTAAATACAGAAAAAGTTCAATAAAGAATCATATTAATTGATTGATGAGGTTTATTAAAAAACTACAAAACCTATCAAACGCAAAAATTTACTTGTCAAGTGTTTTAGTCAAATTCGAATTTTAATTGGTGAAAAAATAATGTTTGAGGAAATAATACAAATTTTGGTGTTTGGAAGGTTTTTTTATTAATATGTAGTGTTGATTTTTACCAGCTATTTTTATTTTTAAATTGTAGTATAGTTTTATAAAAACAGTTGTTAATTAAAAAAAATTTAAATTAAATTTAAATATCCAAAAAGTAAATATTCTGATTTTCTTCTTATAGATTATTTTTAATTTATTTTTTTAAAAGGATTCTTTTAATTCTGTTTGCTTTTCTCTTTTATAATTTTGATTTTTTTCGCCATTTGAATCAGGTTTTTCTTCTTTTGGATTTTCCACGCTTCCAGGGCTTTAAACAAGAATTTTAAAAATATGATTCAGCTGCAGCAAATGCTGCTTCAATAGATTCTTCATCAATTTCAAGCCAGAAAGAATCTATAAAAAAACGTTTTATTATTTTTCATTCTAAAAATTATATCGATATGATTAACAAAAGTTTCATATAAAGGTTAAAAATAATCTGATTTATTATGCATATAATGTCTTATAACCAAAAAATTGACATTCTTTAATTAAATTGTAATTAAAATTATATTTATAAAAATCTTACCATTCAAATATTTTGCAGAATCCATTTTTTTATCTGTTAAAAACTATGCAAAATGTCAAATGTCAATCAGTATTCTGAATATGAACTTTTATAAAATTTGAACTTCTATCAATAATATTCAATATTTTATTATTATATTATATAATATTTAATATAAGATTTTTTTGTATTTTTGTTGGGTAGAACCTTCCTTTACGAGGAAGCAAATTTATTTATTGCTTATGAGGAAGCAAAGTGTTCATGAAATGAGCAAAAATGATTAAACACATAATAAATCCACCCATGGTAGGTAATTCGCAGCGTATTTTTGTATTTTATAAGGTTTTTAAAAGGTTGTAGTGTGTTACATGCGATTGAGCAAGCGTGTTAAACCAGGAAACTTTGAGGAAAAAAATCGGTTTTGTGGATCGTAAAAGGAGTTAATCCTCGTGGTAAAGCGAATGGAACAAGTATCGAATTCCTATTGGTGGCAGTTTTCCGGATTACTCGTTCTCGCGAGACTTCACTGTACTTCGTTATTGCGGGAAATCAAATCACAGCTTCGGTAACTAGCCAATCGGCCGCCAGTCAGATGGCCACGATGCGTTCATCAGTGGAATTGCACTTTCAATGATCCGCCGTTGATTGCTGTCCTACTACATTACGTGTGAGATAGTTGGCATCACGACACGTTTTGAAGAACGACTGTATATGCAGATACATACGTAATATTCGATTAATGTTGCTGCATAACATTCTGAGAGTACACAGAATGTTAATTGATGTATTCTATTTTTATTTTCTGGATATTAACAAATATTCCTTTTTGAAGGATGTTTACCCCTTATCGTGTCTCAATTTTGAATAGTCTTTTAAGCAGTTTGTAAAATCGAGGAAAATATAAAAGAGAAATCTAGTTATGATTTAGAAGAAAATAGTTTTTTTATTTTATTTGAATGATTTTTATCAAAATACAGTTAAGGAAGAACAAGCATGTGGAGCTATCAAAATTTCCAACGTAAATTTAAAATATGTTATAAAGGTAATCCATGTTTTGGTGAAAGTTTCAGACTTCTTTTGTACAAATTATTTAATTTTAAAGTTAATCATTTTAGCATGTGTCTTATGAAGAATTGTTCGCGCTATTATATACATATTTAAATTTTTTTCAGGTACTAAAATCTAAGTTTAGCGAGTAGAAAACTAAATCAATTACGTCTTTTATTGTGATCTTTAATATGGAATTGTTAGATATTGAGCAAACCGGATAAACGAGGAAAATATTTTAATAAAAGGATCTTGAAAACTAGGTTAGCAAGGTTAGCAGACGGTAATTTCTCGTGACCGGCGTGAAACTGTTTGATTCGGCCAATAAAATAATTTTGTTGGTATTTGAGCAATAAAATTATTTTGTTGGTTTTACCAAATTTTTGTTTACATAACAAAACGTTTCTTTAAGCCAATAAAAATTTTGTTGAGCCAACAAAACAACATTTTGTTGCTCGATTTTTTGCTCAGTGTATTAGTATTTAAAAAAGCATTTTTTCATTAATCATTTCATAATTTTTAATGTCGAGTTAAGGGTACATACCAGTGTTATTAAAGAAAAACATGTTGAACGCATAAATGACTATCATAGCTATGCTTCTTTCTCCTTAAATTGGCATAAAACAAATTGTTAATTAACTAATGTATTTTATCTAACAATGAATTTACACAGCAAGTTTATTTTTAATAAAATTCGTCCAAATAGAATTTCAGATAATATTTCAAAGAACAAAATATCAATGATAAAGATTGAATCAGAATTACGATTTTTTTCTAAAGTGAAAGAAAATCTCAAATAATTAATGTTAAATAACCAATTATAGATATAACTATTTTTTATATCGCACTTTTGATTTCTCTTCCAAAATTTGTTATATTTAACAATACACTCATCGTTGAGTTATGGGCCGAGCTCGGGGATAGACGGTCCTTAATTCAATGCTATTAAAATCCAGTTTGAACCGGATTTAAAGCGACGAGCGAGCAGTCTTATGTCAACATTCAGGACAGCGTATATAGTCTCTGAACGTACGAAAGTAAATGCGCAGGGAGTTGCAATGTAAACAACTTCTGGCGGCCCTGACTGTTCGAGCGATATAGGCCGGTCAAGAGACGCTCGGGGGGAGGGGAGACAGAATCAGTGAAGCGTGAACGACCATGAAGCCGGCCGGTAATCCAGTGGCTCACAATTCAACGATGAGTGTATGGTTATTTTCTTCCATTTTATAAACCAATTTTAAAATTTTGATGTGCGGTAAGGGGTGAACATCCTTGAAGGTGAACATCCTTTCCGTAAAATGTGATTTGAAAATAGTTTTTTCACCTGCAAAGTAACCTGGAAATTAGCAGAGAAAAAGTTTGGACACTTCTCCTCTTACTTTGAAATCGACATAAATTTTTTCAATTCGAAATTTCAGTAGAGTGGATTCTGCTTCAGTAACTGATCGATACCGTGCTACTTTTCCGATTTGAATGCAAAAGTCCGGAAGTATAAAAGTTTTCCCGTATCCGCTGTGGCAGGAACCTTTAAAAGTATTGGTAATAAAATTTTTCAAGTATTCGCACTGTAACCCAGTTTCATGCCACTATAAATGCAGTCGTACATCACACACGAACGACCTTATCTTATGCTTTGTGAAGAAGTCTTACGTTCAATTTTTCTCATTCTCTTCTTTATGATAGTATAATCCACAATTCCAATATGAAATTCATTTGAAGCAGCATTCTGACCTCTTGTATTCAGATAGCCTCTTTCTGAAATTTTATTGCATGAAGATCCTATCTTCACAGTAAAATTATACTATTTAGAACTGTGTATGTATGGTATAATTGTGTGTATTGTATACTGGATAAAAATATTTTAGCTTCTGATTTTGGACCTTTTTAAAGTTTTTTCTTGAAAACTGTTAAATATTTTCAAGCTGAAAACCACACCGAGAGAACATACTTTTCTCGTTTGATCTCGTCTCACGCTACGTTAGTTTGGGTAATCCATACTATGACAGTATACATCTATACTTATTTAGTTTGAATTCATATAATTCATAATAAATAAGTATGGATGTAATACTATCATAGTATGAATTACCCAAACTAACGTAGCGTGAGACGAGATCATACGAGAAAAGTAAGTATGTTCTCTCGGCGCAGCACACAAAAATTTGAAATAAAGTTGTAAGTATAATGGCTGTAATTAGAAAAAATATATGTAACAGGGATAACAGTCAGTCCCTTATTTCCCTTTTTCCTCCTATATTCGTCCTTTTCCCCTATTTTATCAAGACACCTTAAAATCCCTATTTTTGAGAATTTTCACCCATTTTCCTCTTTTTTATTCAAAGTTCCGACTAATTTTCCAAGAATTGTAATAAATAGAAACTTATAAAATTTAAAAACGCGTGCCACAATATAAAAACCTTAGAGATTCAGAGTCTTCTAAAATCTTCTAGAAACTTCAAAACATTTCCAAAATTTTCTAAAATATTCTAGACTTCAACTTGTCATTAAAATTATTTTCCGGGAATATTATGGAGCCTCTGATAATATTTTTATGATTTAATTGCTGTTTTAGTTTCAGTCACTACAATTTTATTTGTTGATGAAATTTGGGTTTTCTTATAAAAATGTTGTATTTATTAACTTTTATTGACTACCTTGGTATTTTGAAGAAGAAAAAATTTCTCCCCGTTTTCGAAAAAGAAATCCCCTATTTTCCCTAAAACTGGACTACTGAACCATTGTGATCCCTGATATAAGGAAAGTTTTTTCATACAATGACTTTGGGATTGGTTGTTTATAATTTGACTTTGAAAGACTCTCTAGACCGGAAATCACTTTTCACTAATTCAGATTTAGAGAGGAAATACATAACTAAATCAATTTGCTAATGCGGATACATGCAAAACGTAATTAATAAGTAACTAGTCTAGATATTTCAGTTTCCAATTCAGTTAGAATTTGGATAGGTTTGAACCTATTTTCTTTTTAATAGAGAAAAAAATGTTATCTCCTATATTATTAAAATTAAGAGAATTTAATCATCGATTTTGGAAATGGTCCTCTATTTTTGAAAATTGTTCTCTATTCCTCTATTGTTGAAAATTTTCATTTATTTCCTCTATTTTGGAAATGGTCCTGTATTTTCCTCTATTTTTGAAAATTGTCCTCCATTGTCTCTATTTCTAAAAATTTTCCTCTATTTTCGCTATTTTTTAAAAATAATTCTGTACTATAAATAGAGGATATCCTCTATTTAGGAATTGGTCTTCTATTTTTTAAAATTGTCCTTTATTCCTCTATTTTTCAAAACTGGCCTCTATTTCCCCTATTTTTTGAAAATTGTCTTGTATTTCCTCTATTTTGAAATTAGCAGTCCTCTATTTTTGAAATTTGGTCCCTATTTTGCATATTATCCTCCATTTCCTCTATTTTTGAAAATTATCCTCTATTTCCTCTATTTTGGAATTAGTCCTCTATTTTTGAAAATTGGTCACTATTTTGAAAATTGTCCTCTATTTCCTCTAGGTATTTTGGAATTGGTCCTCTATTTTCCTCTATTTTTGAAAATTGTCTTCCATTGCCTCTATTTTTGAAAATTGTCCTCTATTTCCTCTTTTTTTTAAACTTTTCCTGTGTTTCCTCTATTGGGGCATTATTTCTCAATGTAGCCACCCCAAAAAATGAATTTCTCCGATCGGGCTCAAATTTTTAAAAAAAAGTTGAGTCCGATTAGTTGGCACTTCAAAAAAGAAAGATTGATCAGTTGGGTCAAAAACTTGCCCGGGTAGAGGGGGTGAAATTTTTGTACTTTGCGCAAAAAGCCTCTATTTCGGATATAAATATCTTTTTATGTATGGTATATAAAAAATTTTGACCCTAACGTTTTCGATAGACTTTTTCGCAATCTTTCGAATGAAACAAAAAAATTTTGAAATATTTATAATTTAGCCATCATTTTTGAAAATCAAAAATATTTTTAATTTTTTTTTAAGTTCGACCCTTTTTTTTCTTTTGTTTTTAACTAAAAATAAGGCTTGAAATTCTTACTTTCAGATCCTTAAATAGCAAAATGTCGTTTATTGTTGTTTTTGAAAAATTGAATTTTAAGTAACCTGACAAATTCAAAAAATTTTTCCTATGCTCGAAAAAAATCAGAAAATTTTTTGCATGTACAGTTTTTAATAAGAAACAATATTCTGAAAACAGAAAATTAAAAAAAATTTTTGTTGATTTTAGAATTTATTTAAGATTTTCAAAAATGACTTTTTTAATTTCATTAATTGCGCATTTTTAATGTACAAATAAAATTTATACTTATTATCTTATGTACATTACATGTAAATTGCCCTTTAAAATGCGCAATAACCCAATTCAAAAACTTTCAGTTTTGAAAATTTTCAAAAAATTCTAAAATCAACAAAATTTTTTTTTTAATTTTCCTTTTTAGAATATTGTTTCTTATCAAAAACTGTACATGCAAAAAAAATTCCGAATTTTTTTCGTGCACAGGAAATTTTTTTGAATTTACCAGGTTACTTAAAATTTAATTTTTCAAAAATAACAAAAAACGGCACTTTGCTATTCAAGGATCTGAAAGTAAACATCTCAAGCTTTGTTTTTAGTTTTAAAAAAAAAGAAAAAAAGGGTCGAACAAAAAAAAATCAAAAATATTTTTGATATTCAAAAATGGTGGCTAAATTTTGAATTTAGAAAAATTTTTTTATTTCATTCGAAAGATTAGGAAATAATCTATCGAAAACGTTTGGATCAAAATTTGTTATATGTCATACTAAAAAAGATATTTATATTCCAAATAGAGGCTCTTTGCGCAATGTAAAAAATTTCACCCGCTTTACTTCGGCGAGTTTTTGACCAAACTGATCAATCTTTTTACATTCTCATCATATGAGAAGGTATTAGATTTGTGTAAAATTTGACCCCCCCCCCGTTTTTGTCAAATGTCG
>JBAGKK010459628.1:0-17439 GCA_037177015.1 Euceroptres primus
TATATATATATATATATATAATGACGTTTGGAATTCTATCCATCCTTAAGGAATTTCGCATCCATGCATAAGGAATTCTGTGAAGATTTCTATATGGCATCCTGTATGCAATTTCATATGGAATTGTATATTGAATTCTGTATGCAATCCTATATGGAATACCCTATGAATATAGAAGGAATTTAATATGGATTTCTATATGGAATACCGTATTTCAAAATGAAATTCTGAATACAATTTTACATGGAAATCTATGTGGAATTCTGTATGCAATTATGCATGGAATTCTGAATGCAATTCTATATGGGATTTTGTATGAAATTGCATTACGCGAATAAGAAATTACATCGAATCCTGTATGCAATTCCATATAGAAAACTATATGTCTCATATGGAATTCTATAAGAGGTTTTCATACGGAATTTTATACGGAATCCTATATGGGATATCTATACAGGATAATATATAGATATATGGAATATATATATATATATATATATATATATATATATATATGTGTGTGTGTGTGTGTGTGTGTGTGTGTGTGTGTATGGAAATCCTATATAGGATTTCCATATGTCATTATATAGGAGATTTCCATGTGTCATTGTATAGGGGATTTCCATATGGAATACTATAGGGTATTTCCATATGGAATCAACTCTGGGGTTTCCATATGGAATCATATCTGTGATTTCCAAATGGAATCCAATATGGGATTTTATTATGGAATCCTTTATGATATTTCCACATGGAATTCATTATGCGATTTCCAGATAGACTCCTGCATCTGGTTTCCACGTAGAATTCTGTGATATATTCATACCGGGTTTCATATGGAAAATCCTTATAGAATTTCATATGAAAATCCCTTATAGAATTCCAAATTAAAATCTACTATAGAATTCTATAGTTAAATCCACCTTAATCCATATGAAAATCCCCTATAATGAAAATCCCCATTTGAAGATCCCCTATAGAATTCCATTTGGAAATTCCCTATAGAATTCCATATGAAAATCCCCTATAGAATTCCATATGAAAATCTATAGTAGATTTCCATGTAGAATCCCATAAGGGATTTTCATATCGAGTATCATATGAAAATCCCCTAAAGAATATCACATGGAAATCCCCTATGGACATCCCATATGGGATTCAACATGAAAATCCTCTATAGAATGCCAAATGAAAATCCGTAAGAGAATTCCTTACGTTTTTGTCATTCTATAGAGGATTTCCATGTGGAAATTCTGTAGAGCATTTCCATTTCCACATTTGAGATGTCTATAGGGGATTTCCATATGAAATTTTATAGGGGTTTTGCGTATGAAATTCTATAAGAGATTTTCATCTGACATGCTATAGAGGAATTCCATGTGGAATTCTATATAGATTTCTTCAGAACATATCCATATGAAATTCTATAGGGGATTTCCATAAGAAACCTGATATTGAAATCCCATATAAGATTTTACATAGGTACCACACTTAGTATTTCAATATAGAATTCTATAGGGGATTTCCCTGTTGAATTCTATAGGGGATTTCCATATGGAATTCTATAGGGGATTTCCGTATGGAATTCTATAGGGGATTTCCATGTGGAATTCTATAGGGGATTTCCATGTGGAATTCTATAGGGGATTTCCATATGGAATTCTATAGGGGATTTCCATATGGAATTCTATAGGGTATTTCTGTATGGAATTCTATAGAGGATTTCCGTATGTAATTCTATAGGTTATTTCCATATTGAATGCTGTAGGGGATTTCAATATAAAATTCTATAACCTCCCTATGGAATTCTATATGAGATTTCGATATGCAATTCTGTAGCAAATTTTTATATGGAATTCTATAAAGGATTTCCATATGGAATTCTATAGAAGATTTCCTTATAAAATTCTAAAGGAGATTTCTATATTGAGTTCTATAGGGAGTTTCCATTTGGAATGCTGTAGAGGGGTTTCTATATAAAAGCCGAAATGCAAATCCCATATTGAATTCTACATAGAAATCTGTAGGAGATTTCTATATGGAATTCTATAGAGGATTTCTATATGGAATTCTATAGGAGATTTCCTTATAGAATTCTATATGGAATTCTTTAGGGAGTTTCCATTTGGAATGATTAGGAGGGGTTTCTATATAAAAGCCTATATGCAAATTCCCTATAGAATTCCATATAAAAATCCCATAATGAAATCCATAACCACGAGGAAAAAATATACGGAAAGCTTTTTACGAAAACTCCATGTGGAAATCCTACAAAAATTTCCATATCGAAGTTGAAAATAGAAATTCGATACAGGAATTTTTCGCAGAATTTCCATATGTAATATCTACGTGGAATTTCCACATGGGATTTTCACATGGAATTTCCGCATGGAATTTCTACATGGAATATCCATATGGAATTTCCACATGGAATATCCGCATGGAGTATCCACATGGAATTTACACATGGAATATCCACATGGAACACTTTCCGTGGAATTTTTCCTCATGGATATGAAAATATCATATAGGATTCCATAATAAAATTTCATATTGGATTCCATTTGGAAATCCCTGATATGTTTTCATATGGAAATGTTCGTATGGAAATTCCATTAAGAGATTTCCTCAGAAGTTCTTCGAGAATCAGAAAAACAAAAGAACGTATAATACACAATTTTTCTTGAGAAAAAAACATAATAAAATAATATACTATTTTGCTTTTCAAAGAGCAAAGAGTACAAGATGCTACTAATAAACACCGTGTCTTTAAGACCGACGGTTTCGGAATTGTAGACTTGTTTTGCGAAAGTAGGAAACATGTATGTTTTATTAGGCATTTGCATCGAGTCGAGTTTTTATTTTCGCCTTGGTCCGTGACAGACCAGTTCTGTCGCGAAACACTCTGCCGGTGTTTCACGGCCCGCGAGGGTGTAAAAACGGGGGTAATCGAGGGTGTAACACGTGTCGGTTGAATTCCGCTGGGCGCTATAAATTTTTCCCGATACTTATATTGACACGTACTCGTGTCTATGATAGCGACTAAAAAATTTAAAATGTCCCGTTTCTACGCCTTCTGAGCAATAAAAACCATCTTCGTGACATCAAGATCGCAATCGTAAAAGCCATTTCTAACATTTCTGGTTTTAATAATTATTATATAACGCATATTTTATAACCATGTGAAAAAATTCCGTGGAAAACGATTCTTGGAATTTTTTATGGAAATTCCATACAGAATTCCATACAGACTTTGATAGAATTGCATGTAGAATTCCATGTGGATTTGTATATGGAATTGTAGATGGAATTCCATATGGAATTTTACCTGGAATTCCATATGGGATTACATATGGATTTCATATGGAATTCCATATTCCTTATGGAATTCATATGGAATTCCATATTCATTATGGAATTCATATAGAATTCCATATGGAATTGCACATAGAATTTCATGTGTAATTGCTTACAGAATTCCAAATTTGATTGTATACAGCATCCCATATGAAATTGCATACAGGATTCCATGTAGACTTCCACATGATAAATACATGTGATTTAATATATGGAATGGCATACAGGATCCCATATAAAAGCCATATCAAATTTCGCGTTCGTGTTTCGCAGTCCCATGCAACATTCTATATAGAATTACATACAGAATTCCATGTAGAATTACGTACAGAATTCTAAGTAGATTTCCATGCAAAACTGCATACAGAATTCCATTGGGAAATGCAGTATTACATATAGAAATCCATTTTGGATTCCTTCTGAATGGATACAGAATAGGATTGCATACAAAATTTCATGCACACTACAATATGGAAATCCCATATAGGATTCCATATGGAAATTTCATATAGGATATTATATGGAAATCCCATAAAGGATCCCATGTGGAAATACCATATGGGATTCCATATGGATATCCCCTATAGGATTTCAAATGGAAATCCTCTATAGAATTCCATATGGAAATTCCATACAGGACTTCTTATGGAAATTCGTTATAGGATTCAGTATAGAAATCTTATATAAGATTCCATCTGAACTGCAGTATTCCATATAGAAATCCATCTTCGATTTCTTCTGAATGGATGCAGAATAGAATTGCATATAGAACTTCATGTACAACGCAATATGCAAATCCCATGTAGGCTTCCATATGGAAATTTCATTTAGGATTTTATATGGATAAATCATATAGGATTCCACATGTAAATCCAATATAGGATTCTACATGTAAATCCTATATAGGATTCCATATTCAAATCCCATATAGGATTCCAAATAGAAATCCTCTACAGAATGCCATATGGAAATTAGGACATGTCATACAGGACCCCTTATAGAAATCCCTTATAGGATTCAATATAGAAATCTTATATAAGATTCCATCTGAAATGCAGTATTCTATATAGAAATCCATTTCGGATTTCTTCTGAATGGATACAGAATAGGATTGTATACAGAATTTCATGTACAATGCCATATGGAGATCCCATATATGATTCCATATGAAAATCCCATATAGGATTCCGTATAGAAATCCCCTATAGGATTCCATATATAAATCCTCTATAGAATGTCATATTGAAATTCCATACAGGATTTCTTATGGAAATTCCTTATAGGATTCAATATAGAAATCTTACATAAGATTCCATCTGAAATTCCGTATAGAAATCCCATATAAGATTCCATATGGAAATCCTCTATAGAATGCCATATGGAACTTCCATACAGGACCTCGTATGGAAATCCCTTACAGGATTCAATATAGAAATCTTATATAAAAATCCATATGGAAATCTTCTATAGAATGCCATATAGAAATTCCATGCAGGACCTCTCATGGAAATCCCTTACAGGATTCAATATGGAAATCTTATATAAGATTCCAACTGAAATTCCGTATGGAAATCCCATACAGGATTCAATGCGGAAATCCTCTATAGAATGCCATATATAGGATTCAATATAGAAATATTATATAGGATTCCATCTGAAATTCCGTATGGAAATCCCATATAAGATTCCATATGGAAATCCCATTTAGGATTCCACATGGAAATCCCATATAGGATTCCATATGGAAATCCCATATAGGATTCCATATATAAATCCCCTACAGGATTCCATATGGAAATCCCGTATAGGATTCCATATGGATATCCCCTATAGGATACCAAATGGAAATCCTCTATATAATGCCATATGGAAATTCTATATAGGACCTCTTATGGAAATCGCTTACAGGATTCGATATAGAAATCTTATATAAGATTCTATCTGAAATTCCGTATGGAAATCCCATATAGGATTCCTTATGGAAGTCCTCTTTCGAATGCCATATGGAAATTCCATAAATAGACCTCTAATGGAAATCCCTTATAGGATTCAATATAGAAATTTTATATAACATTCAATCTGAAATTCCGTATGGAAATCCCATATAGGATTCCATATGGAAATAATATATAGAATGCCATATGAAAATTCCGTACAGGACCTCTTATGAAAATCCCTTATAGGATTCAATATAGAAATCTCACATAGGATTCCATCTGAAATTCCGTATGGAAATCCCATATGAAATTCCGTATAGAAATCCCATATGAGATTCCGTATGGAAATCCCTTATAGGATTCCATATGGAAATCCTCTATAGAATGCCATATGGAAATTCTATACAGGACCTCTTATGAAAATCCCTTATAGGATTCAATATAGAAATCTTATATAGGATTCTATCTAAAATTCCGTTTGGAAATCCCATACAGGATTCCATTTGAAATTACCTATAGAGTTCTATATGGAAATCCCCTATAGAATTCTAAATAGAAATTACCTATAGAATTCTAAATGGAAATCCTCTATAGAATTCCGTATGGAAATTCCATACAGGATTTCATATAGAAATCCTCTATTGAATGCCATATAGGATTCCTTGTGGAAATTCTTTATCAAACTCTTTATAGAAATTCCATGTAGTATTCCATATAAAATTCCAGTCTACATAAAATTCCATGTGGAAGTCCTGTATAGAATTTCGTATAGAAATCTATATCGAATCTATGTGGAAATTCTATTATAAAACTTTTTATAAAATTCTGCACTGAAGATGACTTCTTTTAAAAAATATTAGAATTCTGGTCACTTACAAGATAGGACGGGACCGAATCGATTGCAACCTGCAGCAGGATGACTTGACCCTTAACCAAAGTGATTAAGTAACCCGCACGAGTAATTAACATGCACTGCCACCCTTATCGGTCTCGTTGCATTCAACCGGGTTGTATTAACCTGGCTTGTCCCTAAACCATCACTCACTCCAGTTTGCTCGTTAAGCAAATCCAAAAGCAAGCGACAGACTCAAACATCCTGCAAACCAACTTCCACCTTGCGAAAATTTTGGAAAAAAATTCCTGGAAATTCCCAGGAAATTTTGAGAAATTTCCCGGAAATCCAGTCCTTAAGTTTTTCCTCCAAATTTCTTGGGAAAATCTCCAAGAACTTTCTTTGGCAATTTTATTCCCTGGAATTCAGGAAAAATTTATTCCCTGCAATTTTGGGAAAATTTATCTTTCGGGATTTCGAGAAAATGTTGGGAAAATTTATAACCAGGAATTTTGGGAAAATTTATTCCCCGGAATTTTGGGAAAATTTATTCCCCGGAATTTTCGAAAAATTTATTCCCTAGAATGTTGGGAAAATTTATACCCTAGAATTTTGGGAAAATTTATTCCCCGGAATTTTGGGAAAATTTATTCCTCGGAATTTTGGGAAAATTTATTCCCTGGAATTTCGGGAAAATTTATTCCCTGGAATTTCGGGAAAATTTATTTCCTGGAATTTCGGGAAAATTTATCTTCTGGAATTTCGGAAAAATTTATTATCTGGAATGTTGGGAAAATATATACCCTAGAATTTTGAGAAAATTTATTCACTGGAATTTCGGGAACATTTATTTCCTGGAATGTTGGGAAAATTTATTCCCTGGAATTTTGGGAAAATTTATTCCACGGAATTTTGGGAAAATTTATTCTCAGGACGTTTAGGAAAATTTATTCCCAGGAAGTTTAGGAAAATTTATTCCCAGGAAAATTCCTGGGAATTGTATTCTCAGATAATTCTCAGGAATATTCCGAAAATGGATTAACAAGAGTATCCTCTCAAGTGGAAAAATTCGACGGAATTTTTTTTTAAGCGTTCTACGAAAACTCCATGTCAAAATTCTAAAAAATTACCATGATGAAATTAAAACTAGAAATTCGATATAGAAATGTTTCCTAGAATTTCTATATGAAATTTCTAGGTGGAATTTCCGTGAAACGCTTTCCGTAGAATGTTTCCACGTGGCTCAGTGGGCCAAAATGACGAAAAAATACGATTCCAGCTACAATGTTTAAACGATTTGAAATTTATTTCTTGAAAAGTAAAGCTAACTAAATTCTTAAGAGATCCATTGAGGCCGATTTTTCTAAAAAAAATTATTGTTTACTTTATTTATACACAAATTTGTCAAAAATCGTATTATTTAAGATATTGTTACTATAATAACACGCAATTAATTCAAAATGATTGATATTAGTGTTCAATCAATAAGTAAACATTCTTGAAACATAAACTAATAGTTTATTATAAATTAATAAATTGTTATTAACAATTTTATTGTTATAAACAATGGTAGATGATTTTGGAGTGGTTTTGGATATTTATTAGGCGATTTTTGTTTTTAATCTAATTTAAAGTAAAATAAAAACATATGAAGACAAAACGGAATATATTTCTTATTGTCATAAACAATATTAATATAAATAAATTAATATATAAATTGTTTCTGATTTTATAAACAATTGCGCAGTTTGAGCAATTTTTGAGTGTTTGAGGTACTTTTTTTAAAAAGTGCTTTGTTTGACTTAGAAGTGATGTTGCAATAAACTATGTTGCAATTTCATGACAATTTTTCGATTGTTATAAACAAATTTTATAAACAAATGGACAGTTTGAGCAATTTTTAAGAGCTTCAGTTACTTTTTTTCAAACGTACTTTGTTAGTCTTTCTAAAGATACTTTTGTAAACTATATTGTCATTTTATGACAAATGTCATTGTTATAAACAAATTTTATAAACAAATGCGCAGTTTGAGCAATTTTTAGGTGTTTTAGGTATTTTTTAAAAAATGTGCTTTGTTTGACGTGATAGTGATGTTTCAATAAACTATATTGTCATTTCGTAACAATTTCGTCATTGTTATAAACATATTTTATAAACAAATGCACAGTTTGAGCAATTTTTAAGAGTTTCAGCTACTTTTATAGTGTACAAAAGTATCACTAGCAAAATTAACAAAGTACGTTAAAAAAAGTAACTGAAAGTGTTAAAAATTGCTCAAACTGTGCATTTGTTTATAAACATTGTTTATAACAATCACACAATTACCATGAAATTACAACATAGTTTATTGCAACATCACTGCCACGTCAAACAAAGCACATTTCAAAAAAGTACCTCAAACACTAAAAAATTGCTCAAACTGCGAATTTTTTTACAAAATTTGTTTATAACAATAAGAAATATATTCCGTTTTATCTTCATATGTTTTTATGTTACATTAAATTGGAATAAAAACAAAAATCGCTTAATAAATATCCAAAACCACTCAAAAATCACCTACCATTGTTTATAACAATACAATTGTTAATAACAATTTATTTACTAATAATAAACTATTAGGCTATGTTTCACGAATGTTTGTTTATTGATTGAACACTAATTAATTGTTTAATTTTGAATTAATTGTTTAATTTTGAATTAATTGCGTTGAATTTGAATTAATTGCACATTTTGAATTAATTGCGTATTATTATAGTAACAATATCTTAAATTTTACGATTTTTGCCAATTTTGTGTATAAATAAAGTAAACAGTAATTTTTTTTAAATTGGCCCTGAGGAATCTCTTAAGAATCAAAATCGTATTTTGAACATTTTTTCGTCATTTTGCCCCACTGTGCGTGGGCTGGAAATTTTCAAATAATTCCCCCAGAGTTGATTCCTGCGAGAAATCTTGGAGTAGCCCAGGAATCCAATCTTGAGAATTTCAAGAGAATTTCCTGAGAATCTCGAAGGAGTTTCCTTGGAGTTTCCTTTTATCTTCGGGAATTTCCCGGGAAAATTTCTGCGAATTTCTTAGGAATAAAATTTCCAGGAATCTCCCGGGAATGGTTTTTGGAGAATTCTCAGGAGATTTCTCAAGAAACTCCCAGAAATCTCATAGGAATTTCCCAGAAAACTCCCAGAAATCTCATAGTAATTTCTCAGGAAACTCCCAGAAGTCTCATAGGAATTTCCCAGGACACTCCCAGAAATCTCATAGGAATTTCCCAGGAAACTCCCAGAAATCTCATAGGAATTTTCCAGAAAACTCTCAGAAATCTCTTAGTAATATCCGAGGAAAATCCTAGAAATCTCATAGGAATTTCCCAGGAAACTCACAGAAATCTCATAGGAATTTCCCAGAAAACTCTCAGAAATCCCATATGAATTTCCCAGAAACCTCTCTGAAATCTCAGGAATTTCCTAGGAAAATCCCAGAAATCTCATAGGAATTTCCCAGGAAACTCCCAGAAATCTCATAGGAATGTCCCAGAAAACTCTCAGAAATCTCATAGGAATTTCCCAGAAAACTCTCAGAAATCTCATAGGAATTTCCCAGAAAAATCTCAGAAATCTCATAGGAATTTCCCAGAAATCTCATAGGGATTTTCCAGGAAAATCCTAGAAATCTCATAGGAATTTACCAGAAAGCTCTCAGAAATCTCATAGGAATTTCCGAGAAAAGTCTCAGAAATCTCATACGAGTTTCCCAGAAAAATCTCAGAAATCTCATAGGAATTTCCCAGGAAACTCCCAGAAATCTCATAGGAATTTCCCAGAAAACTCTCAGAAATCTCATAGGAATTTCCGAGAAAACTCTCAGAAATCTCATAAGAATTTCCCAGAAAAATCTCAGAAATCTCATAGGAATTTCCCAGAAATCTCATAGGGATTTCCCAGGAAAATCCCAGAAATCTCATAGAATTTCCCAGAAAACTCTCAGAAATCTCATAGGAGTTTCACAGAAAAATCTCAGAAATCTCATAGGAATTTCCCAGAAATCTCATAGGGATTTCCCAGAAATCTCATAGGGATTTCCCAGGAAAATCCCAGAAATCTCATAGGAATTTCCCAGAAAACTCTCAGAAATCTCATAGGAATTTTCCAGAAAACTCTCAGAAATCTCATAGGAATTTCCCAGAAAAATCTCAGAAATCTCATAGGAATTGCCCAGAAAACTCTCATAAATCTCATAGGAATTTCCTAGGAAAATCCCAGAAATCTCATAGGAATTTCCCAGGAAACTCCCAAAAATCTCATAGGAATTTCCTAGGAAAATCCCAGAAATCTCATAGGAATTTCCCAGGAAAATCCCAGAAATTTCATAGGAATGTCCCAGAAAACTCTCAGAAATCTCATAGGAATTTCCCAGAAAACTCTCAGAAATCTCATAGGAATTTCCCAGGAAACTCCCAGAAATCTCATAGGAATTTCCCAAGAAACTCTCAGGAATGAATTCCTAGGAAATTTCCTGTAGTTTTTTTTCTACCATAGACTTTTCCATTTTCTATTTTATTCTCATCTTATAATACAAATTTCAAAAAGTGCGTACAATTTTATTCAGTGATCTTCGCCAACATGCATCTTCTAATAGAAAAATGATTTTATAGAATAATTTTCCAACATCAAGAATGTTTAAAAAAAATATGACTTGAGACTGTTCGCAAGACACTTGGAGAGTAAAAAGAGGTTGTTTCATCGTTTTAGTGGCAAGAACGATGCTACACTGTAGTGAAATTAAAAATACAAGCCACATCATGAATGCGGAAACACGTTTCCGTGTGTAAGGCCTCGTAAGGATAAGCTGCCATTTTACACTGTAAATAATAAATTTCTCCCGGTCTGAATAACGACCCGTCTGACTTTGATAGCTCGGTGGCATCCTCAAGATTTCCTCGACATATATAAACTACAAATTTACATATATCCAAGAATGCTTCAAATTCTTCAAATCAATAATTTCATTTTATTATGCGAAATTAATTAAAATAATAATAATAATAATAATAATAATAATCGTATGATAAGGGTTATTGAATGATATTCCATTTATTTAATTGAATCCAAGTTTATTATTATTATTTACCTTTTGCATTTGGTATTTATCTTTTTCTTTTACAAAAAATAATTCTCGTTTCCACCGCAAGGCACGTACTGTACGAGAAATATCAAGGCTTCATTAGCTTCGGCTCATTCGCTTTTTATCGGCAAGCGCATTCAAGCTAATTTGAAGGAGCTTATAAACAAAAACGAGAATATACACCAAAGGATCACGAATCTCACAAAGATCGCCTTTAGTAAAAGGAAGTCTTTCTGCCATATTACAAATGAAGACAGGAATGGATTTCATTTATTAGAATTCAAAATTCTCGATATTTATTCCTAGAGGGATGATAGAAATATCAAAGGAGGAAGATGTATTTGAGAGAAAACAGTAATTATATTATCTGTCATGAATAGGGTCTTTGTATATTTCTGTTAATTTTTTTTTTGTACTTGTGTTTTTATATTATGATTTTTCTTTCCATAGAAATATGAAAATATTTTTTTGACACAGTGTGCGTAAAATGCGTTTTTGCACACCCATATTAGTGCGTAAAACGGCTTATGACACACGCACTAATATGGGTGTGTTAAAAACACATTTTACGCATACTGTGTCAAAAAATATCGTATGCAACTTGTGCGTACGGTTTTAACCACTTGTGGGGATCGCGTGTGTAAAACCGAATTTTACACACTTGTTGCATAATATACTATTAAACACTTGATACAGAATTGCACTTCGAATTTCATGTGGTATTTTATACACTGAAAAAATGATTAGTTGGGCCAACTAGTTAGTTTGTAAGATATGGTTCTGCTATTTTATTAATTGGGATAACAATTTTATTAATTTCTGGTACTAATTGAATAGCCACTGCAACTAATGCAATGGTTGTTTCAACTAAAAAAAATAGCCGCATCCACTAATAAAATAACTAGTATCATAAATAGTATCAATTAATAAAATAGCAGTACCATATCTTACAAACTAAATAGTTGGCCAAACTAACCATTTTTTTCAGTGTAGGGCAATTGCACATACACATTCCATATGGAATTTCATGTGGACATCCCATAAAGTATTCCATATAGAATTCTATTCAACACAGAATTTCAAGTGGCAATTATATATGGAAAAACCATGTAGAATTTTATATTAAAATCATGGAAAGGATTCCATATGGAAATCCCATATAGGATTCTATATAGAAATCGTAAACTGGATTCCATATGGAAATCCCATACAAGATTCCATATGAAAATCCCATACAAGATTCCATATGGAAAACCCATACAAGATTCAATATGGAAAACCCATACAAGATTCCATATAAAAGTCTTGTACAGGATTCCATATGGAAATCTCCTACGGGATTCCGTATGGAAACTCCATGTAGGAGTCTACATAAAAATCCCATATAGGAGTCTACATAAAAATCCCATATAGGAGTCTACATAAAAATCCCATATAGGAGCCTACATAAAAATCCCATATAGGAGTCTACATAAAAATCCCATATATGATTTTACATAAAAATCCCATATAGGAGTCTATATAAAGAGCCTATATTGAATTCCGTATAAAAAACCCGTACAGGATTCTATACAGAAACCCACATTGGCTTCTATACGAAAATCACAAGATTCCATATGGAAAGTCCGTACAGAATTCTACATGGAAATCACATACAGGATTCCATATGGAAGTTGCATTCACGATTTCGTATGGAAGTTCCATTCAGGATTTCATATAGAAATCTCTTACAAGATTCTATGTCGAAATCTCACACGGAATTCTATTTGAAAACTCCACATAGGATTCCACATAAAAATCTGATATTGAATTTCACATGGAAATTCCATATAGGATTCTATATAGAAATTCCATATAGGATTCTATATGGAAAGCCATATAGGATTCTATATGGAAAGCCATATAGGATTTTATATGAAAACCCATATAGGATTCTATATGAAAACCCATATTGGCGTTACAAGATTTCACATGGAAGTGGCGTACAAGATCCATATGGAAATCGCATACACGATTCCATGTGAAAATTTAATACAGGATTCCGTGTGGAAATCTCATACAGAATTCAATATGGAAATCGCATACAGGATTCCACATGAAAATTTCATACAAGATTCCGTACGGAATTTCCATACAAGATGCCACATGGATATCTCACATAGGATTCTATATGGAAATTACGTAGAAGATTACACATAGAAACCTCATATAGGATTCTATATGAAAGCGTTATAGTATTCTATATGGAAAGCCATATAGGATTCTATATGGAAAGCCATATAGGATTCTATATGGAAAGCCATATAGGGTTCTATATGAAAAGCCATATAGGATTCTTTATGGAAAGCCATATAGGATTCTATATGGAAACCCATATTGGCGTCTATATGAAAATCATTCACAAGATTTCATACAGTAGTGGCAAATAAGATTCCATATGGAAATCGCATACAGGATTCCATATGGAAATCGCATACAGGATTCCATATGGTAATCGCATACAGAATTCCATATGGAAATCGCATACATGATTCCATATGCAAATCACATACAGGATTTCATATAGAAATTTCATACAGGATTCAGTGTAAAAATGCCATATAGAATTCCATATGGAAATCCCATACAGAATTCCACATGGAAATCTCTTACAAGATTCTATATGGAAATCTCATATTCCATATGGAAACTCCATATAGGATTCCACATAAAAATCTCATGTTGAATTTCACATGGAAATCCTGTATAGGATTTTATTATGAAAGCCATATTGGATTCTATATAAAAGTAACATAACAGGATTCCATATGGAAATCCCATACAAGATTTTATATGGAAATTCCATGCAGGATTACATGTGGAAAACTTCTAAGGGATTCCATATAGGAGTCCACATAAAAATCCCATACTGAATTCCACATGGAAATCCCATATTGAATTCCACATGGAAATCCCATATAGGATTCTATATGGAAAGCCTTATAGGATTCTATATGGAAAGCCATAAAGGATTCTATATGGAAAGCTATATAGGATTTTATATGGATAGCCATATAGGATTCTATATAGAAACCTATATTGGTGTCGAAAATCATTTACAAGATTCCATATGGAAATCGCATACACGACTCCATATTAAAATTTCATACAGGATTCCGTGTGGAAATCCCATACAGGATTCAATATGGAAATCCCATACAGTATTCCACATGGAAATCTCATACAAGATTCCGTACGGAATTTCCATACAAGATGCCACATGGATTTCTCACATAGGATTCTACATGGAAATGACGTAGAGGATTCCATATGGAAACTCCATATAGGATTCTATATAGAAAGCATTATAGGATTCTATATGGAAAGCCATATAGGATTCTATATGGAAACCTATATTGGCGTCTATACGAAAATCATTTACAAGATTCCATATGGAAATTTGATACAGAATTCCGTGTGGAAATTCCATACAGGATTCTATATGGAAATCCTATATAGGATTCCATATGGAAATCCTATATAGGATTCCATATAAAAATCCCATATAGGATTCCATATAAAATCCCATATAGGATTCCATATAAAAATTCCATACAGGATTCCATATAAAAATCCCATACAGGATTCCACATGAAAATCCCATACAGGATTCCACATGGAAATCCCATACAGGATTCCATACGGAATTTCCATACAAGATTCCCCACGGATATCCCACATAGGATTCTATATGTAAATGACGTAGAGGATTGCACATGGAAACCCTATATAAAATTCTATATGGAAATTCCATACAGGATTCCTTTGGAAGTCTTATACAAAATTCCATACAGGATTCCTTTGTAAATCTTAAATAAAATTCCATACAGGATTCCATACGGAATTTCCATACAAGATACCCCACGGATATCCCGCATAGGATTCTATATGGAAATGACTAGAGGATTCCACATGGAAACCCCATATAAAATTCTATATGGATATTCCATACAGGATTCCTTTGGAAGTCTTATACAAAATTACATGCAGGATTCCTTTGGAAATCTTGAATAAAATTCCATACAGGATTCCATATGAACATCCCATACAAGATCCTACATGGAATTATCGTATGGGATCCTATATGATTTTCCAATCTGGAATTCCATATAAGACTTCTAAATTTTGTTTCCATATAATAACTGTGAAAAATTGTGAGCATGAGAATATTTTAATAATTTAATATAGTACCTAATAAGGTAAATTAATAGCAGCGATTGCAAATGGAATGCAAGGAGTTGGAAATAGCTTATTATTGCACGTTAACTTTCGTCTTCAACTTATATCCCTTTCCTACGCCTCGTCTACCCTGCCCTCTGGATTTAATTAAAGATCGGATCTCCGTGGCGGCACGCCGTGTTTTTTACGTAAATAATTAATATTATAATGGACTGAAGAGAGTAAACTATCTTTCTCTAAGGAGAGAAGAAAAGAGGGAAAGAAAACATTACCAAGAGAGAAGGATATATAAAAAGGAAATATCGAAAAGAAGAGAGGACTACAGATAGAAAAAGACAAAATTAAGATTCATGATAGGACAGACACCTGCTGTGTCAAAGGTCATGATGCAAAAGATAATAGGTTCAGAGTAAGTTTCCTACATAAAATTAAGCTGTCAAGTCTTCATAAAATAGAACTTAAATTTTTTCATCCTTTTTGCCCCGGGCGTTTTTACCCCAAGTGACCATTTTGCCCCTTATTTTGCATTAACCTAAATATTTAAAAATAAGTACTATTATTGTGGATTTCACTCATTGAATTGAAAGGGGTTGAATTTGATATAGAGAGAAGGAGAGTGAGGGAGAAAATGGGAGAATGAGGGAGAAAGGGAGAAGAAGGGGTGGTAAGGTGGAAGGGGGCAATCTTGCTAATGTAGCACCGTCTCTTCTTGTACACCCTTCTCCAAACCACTACGTATAAATAACGCGAGGGCCCGTCATGCCTCTTGCACCTCTCACTTCCTCCACCTACGATTTCACCTTCCCCCTTCCCCCTTCCCCTTTCCCTTTCGCCCTTCGCCGACCTTCCATCTAACCCCCAACCAACCGCACGAACCCCGTCGAGATACATGTAAAAGCTTCAAAAGGGATAAAATGCAAGCTTCTTTACTGTATTGAAAAAGATACCACACACCAATCCTAGATAGATTACTAGTGTAGGTACAAAGCTGTGGAAAAAAAATCTTCAGAATCTTAAAAGGGAGGGAGATTACATTCATTGTAATTTATTTTTGGAAGATATTTTACTGAGGGGAATTTTCCGTATGGATGTGATTTTTCCCGTGTGAAAAAAGTTGACGAATCTATTTAATAGTAATTCTATATAGACTTCGATATGAAATTCCACATGGAAAAGTACATTATGTATAGAAATCCATGTGGAAAATTGCCATGGAATTCGATGCACAAATTCCACGCCTATAAAATTCTATGTGGAATATCTGCACTGATTTCTAAACGCAAATTCTATAATGTGGAAAAGTTACTTTGGATTCTATACGGAAATTCCACGTGGAAAATTCTACGGAAAGTTTGCAATGAATTCCATGCACAAATTCCATACCTATAAAATACCTGCATTGATTTCCATGCATAAATTCCATAATGTGGAAAATTCAGTTTGGATTCATGTGGAAATTCCATATATTAATCCATGTGGAAATTTCACTTTAATTCCATATATTAATTCTGGTGGAAAAATCATATCGCAGTCCATGTAAAAATTTCATACCTATAGGATTCTATGTGGAAAATCCATACACGATTCCATGTGGAAATATATATATATATATGGAAAGCCCATATTGACAGGATTCCATGTGGAAATTTCAACTAAATTCCATATATTTATTCCTTGCGGAAAAATCATATCAGATTCCATGTGAAAACTTCATACGTATAGAATTTCATGTGGGAAATTCATACAGGGTTATATGTAGAAAATCCATACAGGATTTCATGTGGAAAATTTTTGCAGCTTCTATGTGGAAAATTCATATACGATTCCATGTGAAAAATTTATATAGAATCCCACGTGGAAATGCGTATAGGATTCCATGTGGAAATAGGATTAAAAATAGAATTAAACTTGGAAAGTCTATACAGAATTCCACGGGGAAAATGGATATAAAATTCTACGTGGAAAATCCATGT
>JBAGKK010459739.1:0-17438 GCA_037177015.1 Euceroptres primus
TGATGAGGGTCCAAACAGTGACCGAAACGTTTCAAAAAGAATTATCGCATCTTTTCTTTTGACCTTCATTTCCATGATTGGTGCGTCACTACTTAATATAAAAAAAGATCGAGATTAAACATACAACACATATTAAATATTACATGCTATTTGAAATCACAGGAACATGCTGTTGAACAAAAGGAAATTAAAAATTATATCATTTATATTATCTCTAACTTGACAATTGTCATCCATTTGGTGGATATAGCTGGAAACAATATTGTTTTGACAGCTGGATGACAGTTCGATTCGAGATTCTACGATTCTCAAAATGAGAAAGGATAGTCTCAATTCAACACTTTATCGGTTGTTCGGCTGTGGTACAAAAGTGCACGAAATATTAAAAAATGCCGAAAGATGTGCAATAGTTTCATTAGTATATATGTATGTATGTATGTCCATATGATATCACAGATCGACGATTTCACTGGGACCGACGCGAACCGGCTACGTTATTAATTTGTCGCACGTTCGCCACGGACGTCCCATGAGATTGGATACACAAACACACTCATACATCATCATCCATACACTCTTAAATACACATGACCAATCCCTTCCATTATTATGCATTTCCATTATTCACCGTATCAGAATCCTCCCAGCCTGCACAAAGTTTCCGACATCGAAGTAGTTTATGAACAAGGTGTTTATCAAAGCAGACTGACGCGAACGCAACGTGTGCTTGCGCACAGGTCTAGGGGTTTAATAACTCAAACATGTATTTCCTTTGACTGATACTCTGGTTGGAAGTACACATGGTGCCGCATCACTTCCCCAAGACAAAAGACCGAGTGTAGGGAGCTGTGTCGTCTCCGTGTGGTTACGGGTCGACACCAGAACGCGAGTGTAATTTTTTAATCCCTCCCGACCACGCTATACAGGATATAGGGTCTTCTCGTGATAAGAGTCCACAAACAGGGTATAACTTTGCAAACACGTTCTTGGCGATTTTGCCCTGGTAATCTGACACCCTTTGCGCGCATATTCACCTTGGGAAAAAGTGTCTTGTTTCCGTGCTTCAGATTTTTCACTTGCGATACAAATTAACTTTTGTACTTGGATTGGAAAATGTTGCAGCTGAATTTCATTTTTGTGCTTTAGACGTTATTCTAAGTTCATTTTGCACCGATGCACTTTGCAGGTATTTTCTGAACAGAAATGTTAGGTCCTGTTTTAAGGATAGATTCAGGTATTAAAAAAAAATACCTCAAAAATAGTTCTGGCGCATCTGTTTTAATCTCACTTCACTTTTAAAGGAAGACCATATAATAGTATGTATTAAATAACATTCAATTATTTTCAATTGTTTTGCATTGAAATTAACAGCATGTAGTTATCGCAATTGAAAATAATACAGCTCAACTCTAAATTAATACTTATGAAAAAGACCAATATAAAAAGAACCCAACTTTTTACAGGGTCCTCTCTAAATTTGAATTAGTATTAGTTTTCTACTAATGAAGTAGTGCCGAATCGTTTACCAATTGCTTTAGTAAGCATTTCTATAATCTTTTTTAGTAGAAAACTACTAATTCATGTTAGAAAACTACTAATTTATAGTAGAAAACTAATAATTCGGTTACTAAATTCTAATTTGCTTACTAAATTCTAATTCGCTTACTAAATTCTAATTCGCTTACTAAATTCTATTTCGCTTACTAAATGAATTAGTAAGCCTCTATGATCTTTTTTAAAAAAATAAATTGATAAGAAGCCATCTTTCGATGAGAAATTGAAAGATATCGAAATAATTTGAAAAATGGTATCCTACACTAGGAGAAAGAGGAAAAATAGTATTATCAAACATCTCAGCATCGTTGGCGATGAAGTTATGGAGTACAAAGGAGGGAAATAAAAACAGGAAAGGTATAGCACACGTTCCTCGCAATATTCCACTTACTGTGGAGTACATGGCATGAGGCTTCAGGCTGGAAGAAGAAATTACATTAGGGCAGAAGAGGCCCGTTATTCCTCGTCTCTTTTCTATCCTCGCTTATATACGTACGTTTGACTTCATCTACCCCCTTTTGTCTCGTATCTCAACTTCTTCCGACATTCTCCATCCTGGGAAATTATGCGATGCACTACGTCCTCGATAAAAGTTTCAGTGCAGATAACACCGTCGTGCTCTCTTATTCCATCCACATCATCAACTTTACATATAAAAAATTCTCGACATTATTCAGGATCATTTTACAGAGCTACTGAATTCTTTTTTACTACTTGCAAATGTTTCATTTAAATATTAAACTACATATATACATACATACATACAGAAAACGGTTTTGTTATTTTAACCAAAATTCCGGTTAGGCTCTACTTAACATTCTTTTTCGGTTGTTTTAACCAGAATTCGGTCTTAAATTACCAGAATTTTTGGTAATTTAAAAAAATAACCAGAAAATCTGTTTAGAATAACCAGAATTCTGATTAAGACTACCAGAAAGGAATGTTACGTAGAGTCTAACTAGAGTTCTGGTTAGAATAATCGGATATTTTTCTTAGTGTAGGGTAATCGGTACAATTGCTGGCCTCCTCCCAAGGATTGGCCTTTTCCTTAAAATATACTAATTACAAAAACTATTACCAAATAAAATTACTAATAAATAGGGCAAGATTGTTATCGAATACTCTGCGCTATTTATTAGTAGTTTTATTTGCGTGTATTTCTCAAATAAATGTACAGTTTGAATGTGGAAAATCATTGTTTAAGGGGGCCAATCATTGTACCGATTACCTTGTTTGTATTAAATTATTATTGAATATTATCATTATACATTTAATTTAATTGAAAACAATCAAATGGGATTAAAAATATATATGCAGATAGATAAATTTTTGAATTTCAAAGTAATTTAATAATGAAATAACATTAGCAAAATAAAATGGGTATAAAATAAATAAACAGGAATGTATCGTTCGATTGATAATGAAATAACATTAGCAAAATAAAATGGGTATAAAATGAGTAAAGAGGAATGTGTCGTTCGATTTTATTTTCCCTGGGAGATTTTTTAAAATGAAAAAGTCTCAGGCTGCGTTCACGGCACCAACATATTTGTTATTGGGACTGCCAATTACTCTTCCTATCATCAAAAGCATCTTTCTCCCTGGGAACAAGAATCTGATCTTCATGAAATAATTCACGAAAATAAATGAGCTCGTGTTAATCCCGGGGATGAAAGCACAGCAATTTATTTATTTACATAACTTACAGTGTCAGATCAATATATTTTATAAGCAAGTTTTACAGGCGGCTATGTTTTCCAGTTCTCTTTTTTTCTCACATAAAATTTTTTTCCGATAAAATACAACTCTCTTACCTACCACAAGTATATGCATTGGGATTCAATTGCACGCGAAATCATGAAATAAAAAAGCAAAGAACGAGCAAATTATAAAGAAAGGAACAAACCATAAAAGCAAGTAACAATAATAGTGAAGAGGAAACATTTCAGATTCAATTTCTTTTACAAAACATAAAAAATAAAGAAAAATATTTTGAAATTAATTCTAAGAAAGGGATATCATTTTCTTATTCGCTTTATCTTACTGGTTATGAGATTGAACATCATTTTGGTATCAACGTTGCTTTCAACTTTATTAAAAATTAATCAGCCTTTATTAAAATTGAAAGAGAATTGAAGCAGTTAGGTACCCCTTTTGTGGTAAAGAGCCTTTGAAGAAAAGAATCTAATACCCTCAACTTATTGGTTTGCCAATCGATTCGTGCACGGGTGCTTGAAACAGAAAACTCTAGAGTGTCAAGTGGATAAAAGTGTCAATTATCCTCTTCTCTATAGGTAGCCGATTCTTCATGTACAGTACACGTAGTTTAAAGCTTCCGAGAGGTTTGGAGTGCGTAAGGTTTCTAATCCGTGACGTACATCTTTTAATAGTCTTTTATCATTTTATTGCATACTTTTCCTTTCCCTCAACTAAGTTTATTGCACATTGCGAGAAAAATTTAAATGTAATATATTTTCTCAAAAAAGGTCTTTAAAGATTTATTATTTATTTTCTAGAAACTGGTCTTAAAGATCCTTCACAGAGGAGTGCAGTTTGTCAGATCGAATTCAATGAAAATTGATACCTCTAATATCCTGCACCTTTTGATATAATGTTAAAGAATATGAAAGTAGTTGTATACATGGAATTTCTCTGAAAAATTCAGGAAAATCAAGAAAAAGTTTCAAAGAATGCTTTCTGTACCAATTCCATTGGAATTTTTCCTTCTCATACCAATTTGAGAATCTATTTTTTCACATTGTCTACCGTTATCAAATTAAATTCAATTTAAATTAAGAATGTACTCCCCGTACAGTCAACCTCAAGAATAATCAAATCCTTATGTTGATTTATAAAATCAAAGCAAATAAACACAAAATTATTTTTAACGATTTTTGAAAATGAAACTTAAGGGTACTTTAGAAATAAATAGTCCGGGTCACAATTAAGTCTCAATTCTCAAGAGCTCATTTTTTTCTTAAAAGATTCTTTACAGCTTTATTTGGTACATTTTTATTCAAATTATTTTATGTAGAAATTATAGGTTAAGGATCTTGCAAATTAAAGAATATGTCAAATTACAAATTTTAATAAAAATGTTCCAAATGGAATTGTAAAGGATCTTTCAAGGGACAAAATGAGCCGTTGAGAATTGAAATTGAATAGAAATTACGACTTTTCTCTAAGACGAAAGAAAAGACACAAATATTAAAATAACTATTTTTAAATAAACAATTATAAGTCAAACTATTTTTTATGTAAAATGAATTTTTCAATGAGGAAACTGAAGTTTTTCAGTTTTTTCATTGAAACTGAAGTTTTTCAGTTTTTTCATTGAAACTGAAGTTTCAATGAATTTTAGAAGAAAAACTGTTCTTATAAAATTGGGATTTTAGAGTTTGGGATTCTGGGATTTCTGGGATTATTAGAGTTTGATGTCAATAACTTTTATATTTGTTGATTATTGTCCTTTCTTTTTTTGAATCAAATAATATAAAGAAAAAAAGTATAAAATTTAAGGACATTCTCCCCATACAGTCAAACTCAGAATTAATAAATCTTTACCTTGAATTATAAAATCACCGAAAAAAAGAGCCTTTCGTTAGTTTCAATGAATTTTAGAAGAAAAACTGTTCTTCTAAAATTCTAAAATGAATTTTAGAAGAAAAACTGTTCTTCTAAAATTCATTGCAACTAACGAAGGCTCTTTTTTTGGTTGATTTTATAGTTCAAGGTAAAGATTTATTAATTTTGAGTTTAACTGTACGGGAAAAATCTCCTTAAATTCTATACTTTTTTCCTTTATATTATTTTATTCAAAAAAAGAAAAGACAATTATCAGCAAATATAAAAGTAATTGACATCAAACTCTAATAATCCCAGAAGCTCATTTCTCCCTTGTCTGTCCCAGGCTTAATGAGAAAAGCTTGTATACGATCTCGCAACTGGTTCGTGCCAAAACAGGCACATTTACCCTGTAGAGGGAGTTAAGGAAGGAGAACATATAATATAACGGAACTGTCGCAGTGTCGTAACGAGAGTCATATTTGAGAATTTACGTAGAATGCATATGTTGAGAGAAAATGTGCATAATGTACACCTGGCTCAGTATATATTTGTCTTTTGATATAGGAGAGAGTTTTGCACGCAAGGTCAGATTAATAGGGGCTTATTTCAGTATCGGAGATACCAATTGCAGTGATTAATTTGAAAATTTGTTTCGCGTCACGTGCACTGGCATATTCGCGCGAGAACTTGTAGAAATATACAAACTAGCCACATGTTTCGTCTAATTGAAAGCTATAATGCATTCCAGCTTTCAGTGTCATTAATTAGCTTTCAGTGTTGATCACATACTGCGATTCGACTGCGCAATTAATGACTAAGTTTCGTAGCATATCGAAATGATTAATGGACTTCATCCAATCACCTACTGATACTCAGCTTTTCGACCTGTATCGTTTGATCCCATACAGAAAAAATAAAGGATAAATTTTACCTCAATTCCACCTAAAAAATTGTCTGCGACGAAAAGTATCCTCACATAATAAATTTTACCTAAATATCGGTTAAAATTTCTTTTGTTTTTCCTTAAAAACACATGTATTTTGATTGATGTGAAGTTGTCTGCACAAAAATTTATTCCTCTAGAAAATTATCTGCAATAAATTTTATCCTTAGTTTTTTCCATGCAGTGATTAATAGAAAAGCCAACACCTATTTTATGTAAGTCACTGAATTCTGAGAAATGCACAAAAAAAAGTCTAGTTTTTTTACTGGTAGTTTTTGGTGACCCTTGTCTCCAGGTATGAGGCATAAAGCTGTCTTTGAATTAAGCCATCTTTTTGGCCTTGAAACTAGACTTTTTTTCTGTGTACTTTTGTGTTCGAAATATCCTGCGTGATAGAGCTAGATTCGAATTTTCGTTAGAAAATTTTATACCTTACCTTGGATCTTATTTATCCTCCCCTGGGTTCAAACTCCCTCGACTGAATTCATCTTTGATTTATGTCCTAAAGCTGACCTTAAATTGTGGAATTATGACAGAAATGCGATTCTAAACATTATTTATAGAAATGCTTATTTCAGATAATATTGAGTCAAAATAAAAAATTCTGACTGATTTGGATCATGTATTTCATCAGCGATTCTAGATTGTTTAGGGGAGAAGAGATTTATCGTAGGAATGAAATTTTATCTCTATTAATAAATATTTATTTTCGAGCAAATGATAAATAATATGTTGTTTTATGAATTTATCTTTTTAAACGTAAGACTTCATATAAAGTGGTAAATAGTTTCTTGCACTTACAGAGAAAGAGTAAATATAACAATGTTTTTGTGTGACAATTATTTGACACAGATACACACTTGATTGTGGAATTATTTGCGTTACTTTGATTATTTAATCCCAGCTTGCTCATTACCTCAAACACGGCTGATGTGTTTGATGTTTTCACTGCATACAAGTCTTTTTGATTATTTCATGATGCTATTATGAAATATTTGTATTGTAAACAAACAATAAATATTGTAACCAAACATTTACTGAGGAATAGAAAAGTTAATTAAATATTGGCTAGCTAATATTATGTTGTATTTTCTAACTGATTTATTTCTCAAATCGGAAAATTTTTCTTAGCATGAATCTTACAAAAAACGCAATTCTTAATTGTGTTATTACTACACTTATTCCAGATATAAAAGATCATTTCAAATTATTGATTTAAAACTAGGGAGATGAGTGTCGTGTTTTTGGTTTGCTGACATGATTACATTTCTTTTATCTAAATTGTGTAAACATAGTACATTAATTTTGTTCTAATAATAATAATAATACTTGGACAAATTTTTTTTGTTACGAATATTCATTACGACTTATTAAATAAGGATTTGAAAAATAGTTGTACATTTTCCGTAAGGTTTTTCTTCACATTTGTAAATAATGTGTACACTGTACATTAATAGATTATATAATACAAATTCATAATTACGTTTCTAAGTAAAATACTGATCGTGTAGATTATGAATCATGTTCTTAATACCTTTGAATAATTAATTATTCCATTCAAAATAATAATTCCGATATTAAAATTCAACTCTTTTACACAGTAAAAAAATTGAAATCTTATAATCCTGATTCTACCTTAAAGTAATTTTTTCCAAACAGGAAAAAAGAGATAGCCACATTTTTTTAAATTCTTCAATTCTACACCTTTCTATTTGAATTATCTCTACACTTTAATTCTTTGGTACCTTTTCTAATGAATTTTATTATCAATTTCAATTAAACTGTGCTACTTAGAAATGAACTGCCATTTTCAAAAACTAACTAATTTCGTAGTGCTACTGTCAGTCCAAAATACCCATATTGCACCATTTTGGGAATCGTTTAGTCATTACATCCCGGAAATTTTTTCCTGCATAGAAACTGCTATTATCGAATCCTCCATCTTCGCCTATTAATTCATCTAAATCCTTTGCTTCGCTCTTATCGACTAGAATTAAAGGTAAAATCGAAAGACCAGAAATCATACCATGCGTTTCACGTTCATTCATCGATTTTTTCAACGCCTCCAAGGTGGGTGGCTCAGTTTTGCATCCAATGAGAAGCATCGTGCTTGAAAGTGCCTTTATGTATTCTCTAAGAAGCAGCTCCATGTAGTCTTCATAGACCTCCTGGGATGTACTCGTATTGAGGAAGTAGAGTAGATCAATGGCCGGAGAACCATAAACGCACAATTGGAAATCCACCTAAAGTCAGTCGACCGAATCGAGTTGAGTTTCAGCACGTATTGAATTGGAAATAGAATCGTATGGGGAAAGAAGAGGGATTTGTGTTTCGGAAGTAGTCCAAGTCGAGGGTGCTGACGCGACGTAAACGTGGGGCAGGTGAATGTCTACTCGAGTGCAGTCGAATCCAATCGAATTGAACTCAATGAATTATTCATATTGCATGATTTTTCTCCTGAGAAGCTCACCGCGACGAAAGCCACGAAAATCAAATTATCCAAGACGGTTTTTTAACTTCAAGAATGCTTATTAATGGAGGTATGCAGTTCGCCAGTTCGAGTTTTTAATGCAAATTGGTACCTTTTTGGCCACGCTTAGAACATTAAATTTTTCGAAATTGAGTTGAATTCAAGAAGAAACTGAAGTTTATAAACTCTCTTCCAATTTAAGATTTCTCGAAATCAAAATTATTCACATGGATTTAATTTTACACTGCCGACAGAAAGTTTGGGTACATTTGCATTGTCCGTTTGAAAAAGCATGCTTCACTTCAAAGGTAATTTTTGTGCAGAAATTGAGTGTACGACTTTCAAACACGAACCGTTTGAAAGTATAGAGAATTCTTCGTCGAATGCAACATATATCTAAATCATTTTAATAAAAGAGTCGAAAAATATTTGACTTTATCAGAGGTTTTTTCAACAAAATTATCATTTTGAAATCTTGCGTTCAACTTTTCGCCAAATCTAGAAAAGTTTTCCCAAAAACTTGGCAAAATCATAAAATTAAGAGCTAACCTTACTCTTTAATACTAGACTAAGAAAATAAGTAAATATTAAATAATTGTCGAGTAATCATAACAAATATTTACTCCTACAATAGAAGTTTTTGGGAAGCCAAAAGTATGAGATTTGTCGATTGCGTTCAATTGTCATCGTGTGTTACCTAAAATTTCATTGCATATACTCCCTGCAAGAGAGCGTCGCTTCGGATTTTAAATACCTGGTCATGAATAATCTTAAAGCAAATAAATAAATTGCTAAATAAAGCAATAAATAAATGACACATTTTCATGAATAGATAAACATAAATAATAAATAAAAATTAATAATAAATGAACATTTTTCAAAGTATATAACCTCGATTATTTTGACATGTCATTGCGAATTCAATTTTTGAATCTTCGATCGCAGCGCTTTCGCGGAATAGAAAAACAATTTTTAAAAAACTCATGTAGAACTCCATGGACACAAAATATATGTTGACACAACGTTCTTTCTGCTGAGGCTTCAAATAAAGGAAACGTATAGAAAAAATGTTTTAAATTTAAATAAATCAAATTTATTTCCTTTAAGATTATTGATGGTTGGGTATATTTCAATATTTAAAATCCCAAACGGCACTCTCTTGCAGGCAGTACAGGCGATAAAATTCGAGGTTACACACGATGACAATAATTGAACGCGATCGACAAATCTCGTACTTTTGGCTTCCCAAAAATTTCTATTGCACGGGTAAATATTTTTATGGTTACTCGGCAGTTATTTAATATTTATTTATGTTCTTGGTCTGGATTTAAAGAATAGAATTTGTTCTTGATTTTATGATTTTATCACATTTTTGTGAATACTTTTCTAGATTTGACGAGTAAAAATCGTGTTTTTCAATTTCAGTCAAGACATTTTCCAATTTTTTGAACTCAGAACTGATTAAAATGAACGAATTGGAGGGAAAAAAGATGTCTTGCTTTTTTTTTAATTAAAAGAATTAAGATGTGCAATAATAATTATTTACGTTTCTTTTGTAAAAGATCGTTATAAATTTCAAGTAAAAAAGCAATTTCTGGAGAAATTCTTTAAGTCAGAATTGAATTTTATTATTTGGTATGGAACTTTGGTGCTGTATACTTTATTTATGGTCTCCTAGCATTTACAACATGATATATGGGCTGCAATAAACTTGGAGAAGAATTTTGCTTAGAAATCTTTTTTGGTTTTTAAAATTTTATTTCTAAAAATGTAAGAGGAAGGTTGGAGTACTTACGAAAATGTGATCAATCACTTTTCCATGGTCGTCGTACCGGAAGAGCATGTTATTTACCCAAAAGTCACCGTGATTTATCACATGAAACTCGCCCTCTCGAAATGCACATGCCTCTGCACCTTTTTGGTAAGCATTTTCTGCAAATTTCAATACCTTTTGGGAGTAGCTGGAAAGGAAATTTCGAACAATAAGAATTGAAATAGAAACTTGCAAAATGTCGCTTTTTGTTATAAGATTTTTACATTTACAAAAATTAAGGGACTTAAAAAATATATTTCGTTTAGAGATTAAGTTAAGTAAGAGGTAAATCTAAATCTAAAAACTTACGTAGCTCCAAATTCAGGCCATTTTGCTATTTCGTGTCCGAAATTTTTGATACTCGAGTTAAAAAATTGACCCATTTCTGGCCCATTGGTGGTGTTGAACATACCCAGATGATAAAGTTCTTTTGTTTTGGGTTCCTTAAAATAAATATAATGCATGAATGTAATTCATTTTTACATTATCCTCACATGAGAGTGTATTATTTAATTTGATAAATTTAAAACCATTGTATCAAATTTTAAATTTTAAATTTTAAATTTTAAATTTTTTTAAATTTCAAATTTCATATTAATTTCACTTTGTAAGATTCCAAGCATAAAATTGTGTTGTTTCTGCTATTTAATATTTGTATAAACAGGGGACTTTGACGTTTTTTCGAGAAAACATATTTCTTTTGCATAATTCGACAGCAGAATTTAGTAGACTGCTTTTTACAACCCCAGTGAAACCACTTCATTAAAGTCACTCTAACGTTACTAAAACGAGAACCGCGAAACATTCTCTAATTGGCCAAACGGATGAAAGTTGAGCGTTTGAAATACAAAACTGAGAGGATAGTTTCTATGGATTAAAAGCCCTCAAATTTCTACCTCTATATTGATCAAATGTTTTTTGAATTAAAAAAATATTAGAAATATAATTTTATTTCGCGATAAAATTAGCACTTTTAGATAACTGAGATTACCTACAAGTGCTAATTTTATCGTGAAATAAAGAAATTGAATACATTTTTTCGTCTATCTTATTTCCCATAGCAGAAAGTTATTGCTCTAAATAAAAAAGTAAGCATCCCCAGAAGTGAAATTTCATTTCCAAAGCATCAGATTGCATAAGTTTTCACGAGATAATAAAGCTCTAAACTTTCTTTATCTGCTGGTCTCTTAAAAAAGTACAAGTGGGTTATTGGCCAATTAAAAAATATAATTCAATCTTAGTACTTCAGAAACGACGGACCCATAAATTTCTGCTATAAAAAAGGTAGTGGAAGTACGTTAACTGAAGTTTCCCGTTGTCGAATGAAATACGTAATCATTTTGAAGAAAAATCAAATAAAAAATATCAAGAAACGCAGAAATATTATTAATATTAAATCTATTTTCCAAAATAAGACAGTAATGGAACATTAGAATTTAATTAAAGTAAGTTTCGAAATCTTGTACATCTTTCACTGACAGTTTATGGAACATTATTGCTGATTTAAGAAAGGAAGGGTTTTTCTATATTCTCGTTCCGTCTCTTGAGATCACGTACGACAGTAGGAGTAATAAAAGGTATTGAACTTTGATTGTTCTCTTTTCAAATTTTACCATGTTCACCTAACTTCTCGTGGTGTTGAAAGTTCTGTCGAAACTGCGAGTTTAACTCGTTTCAAGAAAAAAGTCAGACTCGAGCGGAAACGTGGACTTTTATTGCCACCGTTGCCAACAAAGGGTGCCTCGACCTTGCGTATCTACTTAAAGTTTAACCGTGTCGTGTGACTACCAAGCATTTTGTAAATGGTTTCCCATCTTGTTTTCATGAAAGAGCAAGTTTCAGCCCTCGATAAAGTATGTTTTTTCCCAAAATTTAAGATAGGACCCTAAAACTTTCGTATTCAAATAAGAAACTAACTTATAGCTGCTTTTTGTAATAATGCACTTTTGCTTTGCAACTAAATCACAAAACTGGTGACATTTCCACTTTATTTTCCTTCTAACACCCATGGGATGTATTTAAAATTATAAATTTAAGTTTTATTTCCTTGGACTTGAAAGGTTCAGATCGTATAAATAAAAAAATAGGTTGAGTTAAAGCACAAGAGAGAAAAATAAATGTATTTAATTTTTAATTTTCAATTGTTCTTTATATTTCCTACTAAATTATTGTTCTTATTTTAATTGAATTTGTTTGACTCATTTTGGTTGCTAAATAATATATGTAAATTGCATAATTGATTTTCTTTTGTAATAGAATCTCTGAACTTTAAGTCAAGTGTACTGAAGATTCTCCCCTTTGCATGAAATGTCCAACAGGTGGTGGTTGTGTTCGCTCAACCAGTCAAGGAGATGATTCGTTGCCCCAATCAGCAAATAATATATTTCAGACAAGTTTCAATAATTTTTTAGCTCAACAGTTCTTATTGATTCTTTAGCTTGTTCTTTAACTCAACAAATCTTATTGATTTGAATTGTTAAAAATCGAATACCCACAATTTCTTCTGAAATATTTCAGTTTGGGGCAATGAACTATTTTCTTGTTCTTTTGTTTAATTGGAAAAAATAATCAAGCTTTCGAATATTTGTTGAAGGAAAAAATGAATGGAAGAACACTTGAATTTAAATTGAATTGCTGTTGATGATAAAAAATTAATTTCAACATTATTTGAGTATACCTTTTCACAAACTGCTACAGAGCAAGCATGAAACCTTGCAAGAGCTCGAAGAGCCATTAAACAATGATCTATGTCAAGTCCAGCCTGACGATCTGCCATCCGATATCCCATTGGTGCAAGGTCTTCAAATACTAGAACAGTTGGGTCACCTTTTTGCATATAAAATCCCCTTGCATTAAAAGGTTTGACATTTCCTTGGACTTCATTCATCTTTGGCAATGTCTCTGTCATCATCGACATTTCTGTATTGAAAAGACCTGCCTTCTCGATCTGAATTTTTAATTTTTTTCAGTTAAAACAATTTTAAGCAACCATTATTTCAATTTTTTATATTTTAAATTAAAATTATAAATTAAAAATGTAAAAGCGATAGCAATTAGAATTTACATAAAACAGTAAAACACTATGTATCAAACAGTCTTGGTTGTCCTCTTATGCTATTACGTTAATGTGTGAAAAAAATAAAAGGATTGTGTTGTAAATTATTACAAACAAAAAATTATATTAACTTTAACTTTTAATTAATGAATAAATAATAATTTGGATACTATTATAACTTTTTAACACGGATGTTCACTCCGTTCAGTCAAACAAAAATAGTTATTTGGATACATATTTGTATTTTTTCCTTCGTTTTAAGCAAAAATCATTTTCATTCAATCTCAATTATTAATAGCTAATTTTGTTCTTTAAAGAATTCTTTACAATTCTCTTTAGTACTTTTTTATTAAATTTTATTATTTGGAATATTGTATAGACATGGAAACAATTTGCAAGATGAAAACCCGTATAATTTCTAAATAAAACAATTTTAATAGAAACCTATCGAATAAAACTGTAAAGGATATTTTTTGGAACAAAATGAAGTGAGAATTGAAATTGAATGAAAATTACAACTTTTGTCTAAGACGAAAGAAAAAACACAAATATCCAAATAACTGTTTTTAAATAAACAATCATGAGTCAAACTATTTTTTCTAAAGTATCCTCAAGTTTATTTTTCAAAATTCGTTGAAAATAATTTTGGATTTATTATCCTTGATTTTATAAATCAGCGTAAAGATTTTATTAATTTTGAGGTTGACTGTACGGGGAGTACATTCTTAAATTATATTTAAAATGAAAATACAAATAGTTTCAATTTACCAACTCTTTGGATTTTCCATCTGGTGCAATTTTAACAATAATGGTTCTCTTTTCAGTGATTTTTCTGTTAGCTCGTCGTCGTGATAAGTCGACTGTAACTCGAATCATGCTACTGGTATAGTTATCACCTTTATTCGTCGCTGGTTTCGTGAAAATATTGATCACCTCAATCGAGTCATCCTTTTCCCCTTTTCTTAGGGCCTTCTCCACGAAAGCTTGGCTCAGCCATGGCGGTGTCCCTTGGGCCATTTCTGAAATTGGAATAAGGATCGAAGAATTTCTTCAACAAATCATTGTTCCCTCTTTCGAATCGTAAAACCCTGCGCAATTCTGCACGGAAACTTATTGTTCACTGTGAGATTTATCGCTCCTTCCGATATTCGCGAGAGCATTCTGAAGAAACTCTAGGATTCTGGTTCAATTAGAATCGCAATCGAAGAAAAACAGAGTCGTAATAGAAAATTCAAACCCTGATTCCTTCTTCGAAGCGAAAACTGTTTGTATTAGCTTCCAAGTTCTTTAGAGAATTTAGGTGTCGCTCTTGCTTTTCCAGCAAACATTTTGCCAATTTAAGGAACCATCGAGGATGAAATTAAATTTTTTTAAATATCATTTTTAGTTGGTGACAATGAAAAACGGAGCGGGGCTCTTTCTGGCTATTAAAAGATTATTTCATGGAAAAGTTTTAAGATTAAAGAATCTATTTTTAATTGTGGTATTTATCAGTAGAGATATCATCTGTAAAATAACTAGAGTATTTCCGCTCTTGTATAACTCGACTTTTTAATAAGGAAAAGCTGAAGTGCTTTTAAGATAACACACTTTTTAATTTATTAAGTAACAATAAACCTATCTTGATTGATAGGAAAAAATCACAACAAAAGATAATCAAATTTTTTATTATAAAGATTAAAGCAAACTTATATTAGACCAGTGGAAATAGCTAAACAATTAACAAAAATTCCTTCAAATTCTGTTCAAAAAATCTGTATACTTGTTTTTTCATATGTTGAACATGAAATAAAATTTTGCAAAACGTGATCGGGTCGGCAATTTGTTTTAAAAAATTAATTTGCAAAATTTGCCCCGCATTTCTCCACGAAAATTCAAAACATTTTGCAAACTTGAGTGAGTAATTATAAACTTAGTCTCTATCTTGTATTAAATTTGCAAAACGTTCGTGATGCGGCAACATGATTAATTATAAACAAATTATTATTTTGTTAATCACTCCTCAGAGAAAATACCGAAGGTTTTGCAAAATGTTGTTTCTGTTTTTCTCCATTGAGAAGAGACTATTGTATAATTTGCAAAACTAAGACGCAAATTATCGTTTTTTAAATTATTGTTAAATTTTTTGCAATTCGACTCCTAAAATTCCGAATGAAAATTGCGAAGGTTGCGTTTTCGGGTAGCAAATGTTAGAAATGTCGAGATCTGAAAATTATCAAATTTGCAAAATGTTGCTCGGCCGGCAGTAATATTAAAATTTCAATTAAACAAATTAGTTACTTTTGTAAACTAGTCAAAAATTGCAAACATTTTGCAAAACGTACTGAGTGATAAACATCTTATTACCAACGTCATATTATATTTGCAAAATGTTTACAACTTGACAACATTATTAATTATAAACAAATTTTTATTTCGTTTATCACTCCCCAGCTAAAATACCGAAGCTTTTGCAAAATGTTGTTTCTGCTTTCCATTGAGAAGAAACTATTATATGATTTGCAAACCTGTATGCATAACGCAAATTATCGTTTTCTAAAAATTAATGTTACATTTTTTTGCAATTGGACTCATAAACTTCCTGCGAGAATTGCAAATTTTGCGTTTTTGAGTAGAAAATGTTGAAAATGTCAAAATATAAAAAATATTAAATTTGCAGAACGTTGCACGACCGGCAACAATATTAAAATTGCAATTAAACAAATTAGGTACTTTGTTCAAGTAGCAAAAAAAATACAAACATTTCGTAAATCGTACTGAGTGATAATTAATTTTGTACTAACATCATATTAGATTTGCAAACTGTTTACTACTTGGTAACATTGATAATGATAAACAAATTTATATTTTTTAAATTATTCCCCAGATTAAATTCTCAAGGTGTTGCAAAAGGATTTTTCTTTACTATTGAAGGGTTCCATATAGTTTGTAACGGAGAGATTTTTTTGATTGGCTAACGCAATGTGGGCCGAATACTACGATCCATTGCATTATATATAATTTTCGAGGTTTTTTGAAAGTTTCTCGTTTCTTTAACAAAGTTTTCGAAAGTAATAAAATAACTGCCGGTGTAGAAAAAAGAGGAAAAATTTGAAGAAAATGAGTAACAATATGCAATTCAGGAATTGCTTGAAAACTTTTTGGTAAGTGAATAATTTTTTTTTTGATAATTTTTATAAGGTTATCGGAACAAGATTAAAATTTTTAATTCATTTTGAAAATTAAGTCAATTTAAGAGACCATTGTATATTATAAGACAAGTGTGAATAAATAACGATGTTACCTTTCCTCCCATTTAGTGTATTGCATATCGAGGGACGAGAGGCGATAATTTTTATAATGCATCTACCGTAATTTTGATTTGATGTATCTGCGGAGCGAGTCAAGAGTAGTATAAAATTATTAAAGATGTTGATTTGAATAAAGTCCAAGGTGTTGATTACTGGTCAAGAAACCAGTGATTTGTGATTGTGATTTCAATAAATTTTCTTGACCAGTAATCAACACCTTGGACTTTATTCAAATCAACATCTTTAATTGTTTACTGCTCTGGTCAACACCATAACATCTTTAAGAAGTCAAGAGTAGTATTTTTGCCCTAAAGGTTTAAAACTCTACTTTCAACGCGCTCCATCAAGCATAAAAAGTCGAAATTCCGATAACTGAGTTATGGAAACAAAATTTCTATTATAATATTCAGAAATTTAAATATTTTAAAAATTTATAGTTTCGCCTTTATTGATTGAGTTAGTTTACCTTTTTTAATTTTTCAACAGCCATTCGTGAGTTCGAATGGGAGTAAATTGTTCCGTTCTCTACTGACAGATTTCTCTCAAAGCTTCTAGTGGTAAACAAACTTTGAGGACTGTAAACACCGATAACATAGTTTTATGGAACATACATTTTACTTTAAGCTATTCTGAGATTTAAGCTTGAAATTTTAAGACAATTTTCTGTTAATTTATTATTCATATTATATAATCTGTACATAATTCGTATATATTCGTAGCCAATATGGAAATTGAAGAATTTTTTG
>JBAGKK010459850.1:0-17437 GCA_037177015.1 Euceroptres primus
GTCAACAGAAAATTTGTAGATCTATTTAAGACAAATAATTTTTCCATTGAATATTTTTTCATATCTCACGTTTTTTGGTGGAAAAATTTGAATTTTCGATTTTTTTTTAAAATGCAAAAAGTTGTTATTCGAATCTTATAGAGCTTTCAAAAAGCAATATTTTTCTTTTCTTGACTTTTTTCATATCGTGCGTTGTTTGGCTTGAAATCTTCATTTTATTTTGATTTCTTGAATTTTAAAAATGCTATAAGTCTGATAATTTTCATTTTATCGAAAAATGTTATGAGATTAAATTGTTCTTCTTTCTAAGTACTATGAACATCCGTACATAGAATTTGTAAATTGCAAAGAAAAGTGGTCTAAAAAATTTTCAAAATACTGTAACTTTTTGAATTTTTATTCAAAATGACTGGCTAACGATCTTGACCTTCATTTTAGGACAGTAAAAGAGTACACCAAAGGCCAATCCAATCTGTCTATTCTTTCCAAAGTTATCGTGCTAACAAAAAAAAAACTCTACAGACACACAGGCAGACACACAGACAGACACATTCGTAAAAACCATTTTTTTTGGTTCAGGGGGTATCAAAACGTTGACACTTGACAAAAACAAGGCGGGTCAAATTTTACACAAATCTTGTCTGATGAGAATGTAAAAAGCGAATAAATTAAATTTGTGGAAATAAATAAGGGTTTGGTATATAATGAAGGTGAGATGTAAATATAAAATTAATTAATATACAACCTTGATTATTAGTTGAAAATAAATAATAATTTATTGTTTCAACAATTGGAAATATTTGAAAATTAATTTGTCACTTAATGATAATAAACTGCCAGTTCGACGAATTTTTGAAGAAAAAAAACACTTTTTAGATAAATGGAATTTGTTTGCATAATTAAAAATTATTTAGCCAATGTTGTTAAATATTCCACTAGAACAACAGTAATAATTTTTATTAAAAAAACAAGTTTTCAGAAAAAAAAATTATTTAAACAAATGGAATTTGTTTAAACAATTAAAAATTAATCAAACAATGGTGATAAATATTCCACTAAAGAAATGTTAATAATTTTTAATAAAAAAAAGAATTTTTAAAACAAATATTATTGAAACAAATTCCATTTGTTTAAATAATTGAAAGTAATTAACCAATGTTAATAAATATTCCACTAGACCAATAGTAATAATTTTTGGGGAAAAAATGAATTTTCGAAAAAAAATTATTCAAACAAATTCCATTTGTTTAAATAATTGAAAATTAATTAACCAATGGTGATAAATATTCCACTAGACCAATATAAATAATTTAAAAGGAAGACGAGAATACAGTGCGCAAAAGGTGGATTTCATGAATAATTGACATTTTTGGTTTTAAGGGAAGTTTTCAGGGTCTCGTGTGTGTGTGTGTGTGTGTGTGTGTTAGGGGTGTCAAACCCATATGTCTGATACATGAAATTCTTCGTTGGATAATTCTCTACAAGTCTCTATACTTTGTACTTTCCCGTCACATTTTCCCAAACCCTAAAAAATTATTCCAAAAACTCAAAAAAGTAATTTTTCTCCATGCATTTTACATGGGAAACTTCAAGTCAAATCCGCACCTGTTAAAATAAAAAAAAATAAATAAAAAATTAGGGAATTTCTTTTTTCGAATTTGGAATAAAATTGGGGGGATCGTTGCCCTCTAAAAAAAAGTGTTTTCGAGCCACCCTATTCTACATGTGTTTAGAATGTCTGAATATTTTATTAACAAAACGGTACTATTAAAATGTCAAATTTTTTTATCTTCTTCATTAAATAAGAAAGTACCATAAACCTTTTTCAAAAATCGGCTCTGAATGATTTATGCAGAAAATTATTAACTTTCATTTATTATATGGAGCATTATTTCCCAAGTGTACCCACACCCTAAAAAATAAATTTACAAAAAGCTTAGTCCTATTAGATGGCACTTCAAAAAAAAAAGATTGATCAAATTGGTTGAATACTCGCCGATGTAGAGGGGGTGAAATTTTTGTACTTTGCGCAAAGAGCCTGTATTTCGGATATAAATATCTTTTTATGTGTGGCATATAAAAAATTTTGACCCAAACGTTTTCGATAGATTATTTCCCAATATTTCGAATGATATAAAAAAATTTTTGAAAAAATCAAAATTTAGCCATCATTTTTGAAAATCAAGAATATTTTTGATTTCTTTTCAAGTTCGTCCCTTTTTTTCCTTTTTTTTTTTATTGAACTAAAAATAAAGCTTGAAATGCTAACTTTCAAATCTTTGAATAGCAAAATGTCGTTTTTTGTTGTTTTTGAAAAATTAAATTTTAAGTAACTAGTAAATTCAAACAAATTTTCCTATGCTCTAGAAAAATCGGAAAATGTTTTGCAGGTACAGTTTTTTAATAGGAAACAATATTCTAAAAACGGAAATTGCTCATTTAAATGCGCAATTAACCAAATTCAAAAAATTTCATTTTTGAAAATTTTCAAAAATTCTAAAATCAACAAAATTGTTTTCTTGAATTTCCATTTTTAAAATATTTTTTCTTATCAAAAATTATACATGTAAAAAATTTTCCGAATTTTTTTCGCGCATAGGAAAATTTTTTTGAATTTACCAGGTAAAATTCAATTTTTCAAAGAAACAAAAAATGACATTTTGCTATTCAAGGATCTGAAAGTAACCATCTCAAACATTATTTTTAGTTAAAAAGATAGAAAAAAAAGAAGGGTCGAACTTGAAAAAAAATCAAAAATATTTTTTAGTTTCAAAAATTATGGCTAAATTTTGATTTTTTCAAAATTTTTTTGTGAGTTTTCATAATTAAGCTATGACCAACAATAAATGAGAAAAAAATACTTTTTTTTGTTAATAATAATACAAATTATTTATCGTTAATCATGCTTATGCTTTGCATTTAGAAATTCCTTTAAAGACAGATAAAATTAGTTACAGAAGAAAATATATAAATAATATATAAATATATAAACAATATATGAAATATATAAAATAAAAGAAAATAATCTAGTTATGAGAAAAATACATGAATTGAAAATTGGTTTATAAAAATGTTTGTAACAATGATAATTGTTATCTTATGCCAACCTTCTGTTACTATTTATTACATATGTGTTAAATTTAACAATCAATGCAAAAACCAATTTTTCTCTATAATTAAGTGGCACATTTCAGAATTTGTTTATAAAAATTGTTTATATTAATTAAGTTCAATATAAATTAAATTATTTATGTTCTATGAGTTCAGTTGCAATCATTTTGACCAATAGTGACTTTACATCGACATTTTTTTCAAAGATAAAAATTCATAATGCTAAAACATCAAAATCGGTTAAGAAATGAGTCCCGTGGTTGATTATGGTTAGTAACTATTTGGTGTGTTTATTACTATTTATTACTTTTTAAAATAGTATCAGGAGAACGTGATTCATAAGTTTTTTTTGTGATTTTTATTATTTTCACAATTTCATAAGGGGAATAATGGTTATTAACTCTTTAAAATTGAACTTTTAATTCAAAATGAAGGAGAGTAAAATAAAAACAAAAAAGAATTGGGCATTGTTGGGGGGAATCGGTTTAATTGGGCCAGATACAAAGAGTGAACGAAAATGAAGTAAAAAATGAGCTGTTTCGTGAGTCTTTCAGGGGAACGACCTGGCCGGAAGGGATATCCAACTTTTTTCACTTTCACGTCGAAGACCTCACTCAAACTTTCGATGATTGTACAACGGCAACGACCGCTGGAAATTCAGGTTCTGTAATTAAGCTGCATACACATTTACACAAGACTTTAGGGCACGATACATCATCGTGTTCTACTCGTGATTACGGTCCTGGTAGCGAAAGCGAGCCCTATCATGAATTAAATCTTATTCTCCTGTAGCCAATTTGCGTGGGTATAACCCTTTGTTTTGTGTTTTTATTTATCCCCTTTCTTTTTTAGTCGATCGGCCCTACGAAACAATTTTTTAAAAAATAACACCGAAAACTTTCTGCCTAATTGTCGAAAACTGGAGAACATTGAGTGAATCATAAAGTGACGAATATAATGAGGTCTCTAATTTAATTTATTATCTTTGATTTATAAGGTTTTTATGTTTAGGATATAAGATGTTTTTTAATTTTAATGTCGGGACTTTCATAATTTCATCACTAGTTGTAATTTCGAATAATTTCCAAAGGATAAAATTCAATTTGTTCTAAATTACTAGAGTTTACTTCTTAAGTTTGAATTAGTGAAAAGTGAGTGTCTAATTCAGTTTAGTAAAAATTTCTACTAATTATTAATTGTATCTCTCTATTTCTTTTAGTAGCTTGAAACTTTCCATTACAGCTTTAGCCAGAAATTACTAGTAATTAGTAGAAATTTTCACTAAAGTAAATTAGTGGCTCACTTTTCACGACTTGAGATTTAGAGCTTACTTGAAAATGAATCCTTAGTTAAAGATTATTTTAATTGGCAGAAAGATATTTATTGAAATTAATGTAAAAATAGTTTAAAATTACTGTAGTGGATAATAATTAGTATTTTAATCAAGGATGAAAATGTCATTACTCCCTCAAAGTACAATATGTATTTAATTACAGTGCGCAATAAATATAAATACAGTCTGATTTATTTGTTAAATGTTGAATTACAAATATAAAAATTTAAATTCTAGAATTAACTTAATTGAAAAAAGTTAAAGTTAAAATCCTAAAAAATACATACTCATTATTGATCGAGAAGAGAAGTTTCGTACGGACTATAGAATCCAACAAGCGTCAGTGAATAAACCCATTTATGATCAGCCATGAGCCTTGATTCTCTATCTGACAAAGACTGGGAAGTAGCTCATGCAAACCCTTTACAATATTTTACAATATAATTCAAATTCAAAAATCAAAATCAATCCGAACTTGTAATCCGCATGAATCCGGTCAATCGGAATTAATCGGAATTAATCCGAACTTTAAATCCGAATGATTCCGGTCAATTCGAATCAATCCGAACTTTCAATCCGAATGAATCCGGTCAATCAGAACTTTCAATCCGAATGGATCCGAATTACTCCGGTCTATCCGAATCAATCCGAATTATTCCGAAAAATTCGGATAAATTCGGATTCATTGGGATTGATGGTTGGGATTGAAGGTTCGCATTAATTCTAGTTAATTAATTCGGATTGAACGGAATGATTTTACACTTTACTCATTAATTTCGATCAAACTTCACTTCTAATTGTCATCATTTCCTAAATAAAGCTGGAAAAATAAATAAAATTTAGTCCAATACATTTGGTGTCAATGTTTATGCACCAGCGTATGGCCATCTTGGATCGCCATATTGGAACACGAAATGCCTAATTGTAATACGTGCATGCGCAAATCACTTTTCACATTACACTTCGCTGTATCGTAATGTACAACATTACGATACTCTACGCTGTCGCATAAAAACGCGTAAATGCACCGGAGTCACATAAAGTAATTAAATTAAGTAAGGATAATTTACACTTTTGAAGTCAAACAAATTTTGTTTGACTTCAAACTTATATGTGCAATTTGCACATATTATTTTTTGAATCTAACTTTCTTGGTTATTATTTTTTTTTGAATGAAACAAATATTTAGTTAATTTAACCAAATACAAATAATTTGGTAATTTCGGCCAAAACATTTGCTTCAATCAAGGACGTATTTTGTTAAATTAAGAAGTTAAAAACTTTGGTTAATTTTCTTTATCTAACCAAACTTTTTTTTAATTAACGAAAAGCAGTCAGCCAAACGATTTGGTTAACTGAACATTTTTTTCTGGCACGCCCGAAAAACCCAGGCAAAAAAATTCCCAACGCTGTAAAATTCCCCAAAAAATTTCTGAAAAAATAAAATTCCCGACATTGTAAAATTTCCGACAGTGGAAAATTTCCAACAGAAATTAACAATATTATAAAATCATCAGCACTGTAAAATTCCCGACACTAGAAAATTCCCTCCATTGGAAAGTTCCCCAAAGTTAAAAATTGTTTGAATAAATGAATAAATAAATTGAATAATAATTTAATAAATTTTATTAAAATTATTCTGTATTTTTGGAATATATCAAATTAAATTATTATTAAAAATATTAATTATTTATTAAAACAATTCTTAATTTTGTTCTGGAATTTTTCATTGTCGGGAAGTTTCTAGTGTCGGGGATTTTACAGCCTCGGCGATTTTACAATATTGGCCATTTTCTGTCCGGAATTTTCAATTTTGGTAAAATTATAAACTGTCGGGAATTTTTCAGAGTCTAGAATTTTATATTATCGGTGATTTTATAATGTTGAGAATTTTATTTTTCCTCAATTTTTTATTTCGAAAATTTTGTAGCGACGGAAATTTTCAGGAGATTTTTCAGACATCCCTTTATTGCAAAATCATCAACGCTGTAAATTCCCGACATTGGAAAATCCCTGCAAAAACAAATTGCTTCAATAATCAAATCAATTAGTAATTTTAATAATAATTTAATTTAAAATATTTGAAAATATAAAATAACTCGGGATTAACCACTACTGAATTCAGGTATAAACTTGTTCCTGAATTTTTTGAATTCATCTTGTATTCTTTGTATTCTTTGAATTCTTTGAATTTTTTAAATTCATCTTGTGTTCTTTGAATTATTTTTTGGAATTCACCTTGTACTCTTATTTTAAAGTTATGTATTTAATTAATTATGAATTGGTGAAGCAGGGAGACAAAAATAATTTTCCGAATTTTAATTTTAATATTTTCCTCAGTTAGCTCAGACTAACTATCGACAAGATCCAAGCAGTTCGATAGTTCAGTTGTTTAGTACGTGCCCTGGGTTTAGGTTTTTAGGTAGTTTAAGGTAGGGTTCGAATCCCCAGCGGATGTGATTTTTCAAAGCGTTTGAACGTGCGATTATATGTATAAGTGATCGTGCGGGCAATTGTGTAATTTCAAGCATTAAATGCAGTGATAATATATAAAACAATTTTTTTGCAAATTAACTGTTATATTGCAATAAATATTTGTATTTTATTTTTTGCAAAAAATATAATTATATTGTACCGCCACAGTACCCACGGACAACTCCCAGCTGAGTGACATTTTGAAATAATGCCAGTACCGCGCCAGTACGGACTTTCAGTACAGGCATATTACCATTTCCAGTAACGCCCCAGTACCGACAGACAATTCCAGCCGAGTGACATTTCGTACTAATGCCAGTACCCAGCTGTTTGCCATCCGGTAATATGCCAGCACTACGCCAGTACCGACATCCGCCCGGCGATACTGGCGCGGTACTAAGCCAGTTGTAAATTTCCACCTGGGTTGTATTCTTTGAATTATTTTTGTGAATTCATCTTGTATTCTTATTTTAAATTCCTTGAATTCATCTTGTATTCTTTGAATTATTCTTTTGGATTCACTTTGTATTCTTATTTTGAATTCTTTGAATTCTTGAATTCAGGTGTACATCAAAATTGCTAGTGGTTAACCCCTCTATTCTACATAAATTGTATAGAATGTTTCCACCTGGATTACTACTGAACCGTTTAAATCTTATTCTAATGAAATTGCCCATTGTCGTCATAATAAGTTAATCAGCAGTGACTGCCTAGATTGATAGCATTTGGTGCATCAAAAATCGATATATTCCGGAGATTGATGTGCACGCAAGGAAATGTCAGTACACAAACTACTATATTCCGGTAGAGTAAGTCATTTACTGCATTACCGTTAATAAATGTCTCCACGTATCGTGTATGTTTTACTCTTACTAATTCCCATCGAAAGTCAATATAACTACTATTGCTGGATAAACGAATGTAACTACCGTGCGTGGCATGCGGAGGAGAAAAGATCTCTCGGTATATATGAAATAAGAAGTTGTGCAGCATCCAGTCACTGATTTTACAGTTAACAGGCGACTGTTACGATGCGACGAGAGTAAATTATTAATGTACTACAACACGTCGACAGCCACCCGATTTTCGCTCCTATCTTTCTTTTATTTTATTTCACTCTTTGCCAATTTGCGCTCCTACTTTCAAGACCCACGAGCCGCCAGCGTTTATGCATAATTTTCAGCATTTAGAGAGATCTACGAGCAAAAATAGAATTAAAAAACTTGAGAAATATTTAATGTGGAAGGCATCATCGTAACGGAACCTTCAAGATTGAAACGACTTCGTAATACTTCCGTAATCGAGATAGCAATTCGAATAATTAAAAATAGCTTCTTGCAGCAGAGACAGTTTTTAAATTCTTTCTCTAAAATCATTGATTGTAAATATTTTTATTTTGTGAGCTAACATTTTATTTTACGTGCTTGACTGCTTGACAAAAGAAAAAGCGTTACAAGTTCTTTGAATTAGACATTGAAATATGAAGGAGTGTGTTTTTAATTAGAATAAAACGGTGCAGGGAAATATTAAACTATCTGTGAATTTCGATCTCAAGTGTTTTTCCGATGTCTATATTTTTGTAGAGGAAGTTTTAATTATTTTAATAAAATTGTAAATCTCAGTTTTTCTCACTATTATAAATGATCAAAATTTTCTAAATCTCCAATAAAATGTATTAATATTATAGGTCAATCGATTCGTTTCGAGTCAAGGGAAAAAACATTTTTTTAAATCCTTTGATATTATCATACCTTCGAGAGCAATCATCGCACTCTGAATAGTTATAAATTGAAATATGTGGAAGATGAGACGCCTTTGAAATTCTTATATCCAATTTCGTATCCAATTTGTAACCACTAATAATTCAAGGCTTTTCAATTTTCAATAATCGAAAGAAAAGGTTATAGTTTCAAAACAATAATAACTGGAAAGGTTCATAGTTTTATTTTAAGATAATAATAATTAAAGGCTTTATCGGAAAAGCTCTAAAAATAGAATTTTTCCGAAAAGCCAAAAGTCTCTTTCATTTTTTTCATTTTTTGATTTGATAATTTTGTAAATTGGTAAGTAAAAGGCAGATTTAAAGAAGGTAATGATTGGTGACAAAAGATGTAAAAATGAGAACATTTCTGTTGCTTCTTTTTATTTGTAAATAAAAAAAATCTCAATGAAGTTTTGAGTATAAAAGTAAGAGCTTAGTATTTTGAAAGAATAAGAAATTATTTTTAAATATTACATGGGACTGAAGTAACATTCCCTGGCCCTTTTTTTTAACCCCTTTGTTAACATTTATGGAAATGTTGCTTTAAAATTTTTTAAATTAAAAGATTCCATGATATCTTAATTAATGTTTTAGTAAAGAAAGTGTTATTAAAAAAATAATAAATTGGAAAATACAAGATTTTGAAATAAAAACATCTCAATAACTGTCGGGCTATTTGTACAGTTTTTTAAAGTTTATTTGACGTTCTAAAAGTGGTTTCGATTTGAAAATCAATCCTACTATTTGTAAAAATCAAATAAATAATACAAAAATACTGTCACCACGATGTTTTATTTTTTTAGATATTTTGTTTCTTTTTGTTTTCTCCGTAAGATGATTTTTATTTGTTTTATACAGGAATAGTACGACAATAATTTTTTTTAATTGCGAGATTTATTCTATAAGTTATTTTATTTTTTGTAAAGATGTTATAAACTTGAAAGTATCTCGTCACTTTCAAGTTTATTGCATCTTTAACAAAAAATCAATATTATGATCGAAACGTTGCCTTAGATTAAAATTCACTCGATTTTATTTAGAATGACCTATCAGATAATTTTTTTGATTACAATAACATTTTATATAAAATCATTTTTAATGGTACTTTCTACTTTGCCTTTTATTCAGTTGTGCGGTGACATTTTTCAATTGTTACATTTAAAAAATCTTTTACGTCTACGTTTTATTTTAAATAAAAATACTCTGATTAAAAGCTGGAATTCAGGAAGTGCAAGGCGCGTGAAATTTTCTGCACTAAGAGCCATAGAAAGTACCATCTAGAAAGTTAGTAAGCAAGTAGTTAAGAGAATATGGTTCGGTGGGGTTAAAGAGTGCAATTCTTTAAAAACTGAGACGAGAACTTAAGGACTTTTAATTGTATATGACCCAAATTTATACTGTGTCAGGGGGCCCATCAGGAGAGGTATATTAGTCTGTTGAGGGATTCAGACATCTAGAACGTCTCAGGAGATTTAAGAGTGCCGTTTACATCAGCCTAATCGGGGAGCGTGATCTCTGCAAAACGCTTCACATTTTAACGAGCTAGATAGAATCATAGTAGAATACACGGAGACTTTGACTTATTATTCTCCTTTTACGCATATTATGATTTTCTGCAAGCATTTTGTCTAGGAAAAGCTCTCTTAGTTTGGAAGTCTTATTCCTTTCGAGGTGAGAATCATTAACCAATTTATAGTTTAACGATTGATCGTGACGATATCTGGGTAAAAATTCCGACGAATCGGAATAAATGAGATATTACTGGAAATTATGAGAGGTATAAATAATAGACGAGAAGTGAATGTAATTAAATGATATTAGAGAGAATTTATAAATTACTATATTTATCATTTGGAAGAAAAAATATTGAAGCCCAATTAAGTGTATAAAATTGTAAACACCTCTTTCAAATGCTATTTCTGGTAGGAATATTTGGATGAGGCATTCTGGGGAAAATAATAACACAAGCCGACAAAACTTGGCCTACCTTCAGACCCAAAGACCAGAGTATACTTTTCCGAAAGATTTTGGTGCGCTGAATTCGAATTTGAGATCCAAATTGCTCAATTGGCTCTGGTTTCCGAGATATCCTAACCTAAAGTGTAAAATTCGCGATTTTGGCCTACATTTGAGGTTATGTAGCATCGCGACATTTCTTTTTCTAAAAAAAACTATCAACATCATCTTAAAGTACAAGTCTTAACCTTTCAAATGACGTTGAGTTTTCTCAGATATCTTTTTTTTTCGCTGAGATATCGCATTTTAAAATTTTTTAGTTATCCATAAACCTACAAACCATAAGCCCATGAGGTCTAAACAGAAACCCACAACCCCCAAACCCTCAAACCCCCAAACTACAAACTCTAAATTCCCAAACCCAACAACTGCAAATCTACACACCCCAAACCCACAAACCTCAAACCCACATACCCCAAACCTACAAACCCCAGCTTGAGCTTTGTAGAGTTCGGAATTTGGATTGAGGGGATATAGGAGTAGGAGTTGGAAAGATTTTTTCAAGATGTTGTCTACCCATGAACCCCAAACCAAAAAACCCCATATTTACACACCCCAAGCCCACATACCCTAAACATAAAAACTTCGGCTTGGACTTTGTAGATTCGAGAGTTTAAGGTTTTGGGTTAGGAGTTAGGGGATTTGGAAATTGGAATGCGAAAAACTTTTTAAGATTCTGTTCATGGTTTTTTGAGATGAAAATTCTGGGATGCTACATAATCTTAAATATAGGCAAAAATCACGATTTTTGCACTGTTGGTTTCACATATATTATCTCAAAATCCTGACGTGTTAAAGCGTTTCTGAGGCCGGATTCACCCCAAACCCATAAACTTCAAACCTTCAAACTCCAAACCTATACACCCCAAACCAACAAACCCACAAACCCCGAGCCCACATACTTCAAACCTACAAACCCCGGCTTGAGCTTTGTAGATTCGATAGTTTACGTTTTGGGGTTAGGAGTTAAGGAGTATGGGAATTCGAGTTAGAAAGACTTTTTCAAAATGCTGTCTATGGTTTTTTTATGATAAAAAATGTTGGGATGCTACATAACCTACAATATAGGCAAAAATCACAAGGATATCTTAAAACTGAGCAAATTTAATGCGTATTTTGGTTAGAAATAAGTGATATGCTAGTAAAATAACCGAATTTAAGTTTTTTTTACTGTATATTTTTGATTTTACTGCTCTCAGCCGAACCCAGAGTCACGAAGTTTGTAGATTTGGGGTATGTAGTCGGGTTTGGGGTGTGTAGTTTTGTGGTTGTTGGGTTTGGGGTTGTTGGGTTTGGGGTTGTTGGGTTTGGGGTTTGTGGGTTTGGGGGTTGTGGGCTTGGGCTTATGGTTTGTAGGTTTATGGGTAACTAAAAAATTTGAAAATGCGATAGCTTAGCGAAAGAAAAAGATATCTGAGCAAACTCAACGTCATTTGAAAGGTTAAGACTTGTACTTTAAGATGCTGTTAATAGTTTTTTGGAAAAAAGAAACGTCGCGATGCTACCTAACCTCAAATATAGCCCAAAATCGAGATTTTTGCACTTTTAGGTTAGGATATCTCGGAAACCGGAGCCAATTGAGCAATTTAAACCTCATATTCGAATTCAGCGCACCAAAAACCTTCGGAAAAGTATACTCTGGTTTCTGGGTTAAAATCTTGTCGGCCTGTGTAATTAATCAACTAAGTCACAATGTTATCATATAGATCCAATGGGCTATTAAATAATTTTTAATTGTGTAGTTTTTTAAAATTATTTTTTATAAAAAACGTTTAGAAATGAAGTTTATAATACAAAAGATTCAAATTTAATAGATAGTATTCAGTTTCTCTTGGGATATAAAGAAGAACTGTTATCTTTTCGACTCAATCATTGGATAATATTGGATAATATTAATTTTATAATAACGTTTATATTCCAGAATAAAATAATAATTACAATTTTCTATTTTCCTTGACTTGTAAAAAGGAACAGTTTACCTCAGGACTATGAGATCATGCAACTGTTTATAGAAATCATTAAGGATACTCTAATTGGGGTATTTTCATTACCATTAATTATGCAAGGGTCTCACATTCGTTGCTTTTACCCTACATTTCTTACTAAAATTACGACTTTTGAGATTCAATTTAATTATCAGACGTGGGTAGGTGATTTTTAAAAAGTAAATATAGCTATCGTTACCGTTGTATCGTGAAAAAAAGTTAACTAGTTACAGGTGTCGTTACTTTTTTAAAATATATGTAACCGACGTGTTAATCACTACTAAATTCAGGTGTACAGTTGTTCCTGAATTCTTTTGAATTCATCTTGTATTCTTTGTATTGTTCGAATTATTTTGAATTCATCTTGTATTCTTTGAATTATTCTTTTTACGTCGCCTTGAATTCTTTGCATTATTTTGAATTTACCGTGTATTATTTTAAATTCACCCTGTATTCTTTGAATTCGCCTTGAATTCTTACGAATTCATCTTTAAATTCTTTTGAATTCATCCTGTATTCTTTAAATTCTTTTGAATTCACCTTGAATTCTGTGAATTCTTTTGAATTCACCGTGTATTATTTTGAATTCTTCTTGCATTATTTGAATTCACCTTTAATTCACAATATCTTTTTAAATTTTTGAATTCATCTGTACATCAAAATTGTTAGTGATTAACCCCTCAAGGTTAACCACTACTAAATTCAGATGTACACTTGTTCCTGAATTATTTTGAATTCGTCTTTTATTCTTTGTATTGTTTGAATTCTTTGAATTCACCTTATATTCTTTGAATTTATATTGTATTTTTTAAATTCTTTTGAATTCGTATTGTATTCTTTGAATTCTTTGAATTCTTTTGAATTCACCTGGAATTCTTATGAATTCACCTTGGATTCTTTCGAATTCACATTAAATTCTTTCGAAACCTTTGAAATCTTTCTAAATTCTTGAATTCGGGTGTACATCAAAATTGTTAGTAGTTAACCCTCAGAGTTAACCACTACTGAATTCAGGTATACACTTGTTCCTGAATTCTTTTGAATTCATCTTGTATTCTTTCTATTCTTTGAATTCTTTGAATTCTTTTGAATTCACCTTGTATTCTTTGAATTTCTTTGAATTCATCTTGTATTCTATGAATTATTCTTTTGAATTCTCCTTGAATTCTTTCGAATTCACCTTAAATTCTTTCGAATTCTTTGAAATGTTTTTAAATTCTTGAATTCAGGTGTACATCAAAATTGCTAGTAGGTAACCCCTCGGGGTTAACCACTACTGAACTCAGGTGTACACTTGTTCCTGAATTCTTTTGTATTCTTTTGAATTCATCTTGTATTCTTTAAATACTTTGAATTCTTTTGAATTCACTTTGTATTCTTTAAATTCTTTTGAATTCATCTTGTGTTCTTTGAATTATTCTCTTGAATTCTTTGAATTCTTTTAAAGTTTTCCCGTATTTTTTGAATTCTGTTGAATTCGTCTTGTATTCTTTGAATTTAACTTGCATTCTTATTTTTAAATCTTTTTAATTCTTTGAATTCAGGTGTATATCAAAATTGCTAGTAGTTAACCCCTCAAGGTTAACCACTATTGAATTCAGATGTGCACTTGTTGCTGAATTCTTTTGAATGCACCTTGAATTTTTTTGAATTCCCCTTGAATTTTTTTGAATTCCCCTTGAATTCTTTCGAATTCACCTTGAATTCTTTCTAATTCTTTGATATCTTTTGAATTTTTTTAATTCTTGATTTCAGGAGTATGTTAAAATTACTAGTGAATTACCCCTCGAATGTACTTTTCGTTGAATTGCTTTTTTAGTTACTTTTGTATTTTTATTTACCTTATTCGCCTTCGGCTTACATTTAAAAATTATACTGGTTAATGTATGAATAGTAGAAAAAATAATAAATAACGTGGTCTAATTTTTATCTATATTCTTTGTTTATCTACTTTTAAAATCACAACTTGTTTAAATGCTTGCCATGTAAAATAGTTTAGTACAATTTTTAAAAGTAACAAAGGAAGTAACTATTTTCATTTATAATTACAGTTACTAAAAAAATGTTATCTTTTCGTTACTTTTTTTTACAAAAGTAACCTAATTAAGTACTGCATTGTTGCAAAAAAAAGTAAGTAGTTACTATGACTAGTTAGAAATAATTGCTCATTAGAAAGTTATTGCCCAATTCTGTTAATTTATTATTTTTCTTGCTCTTTCCCTATTATTGAGAATGAGGATATAATTAATAAAAAGAAAACAGCTTTGGTCTCATTTTCCATAAAATTTCCCACGGGTCTTATTTTTTAATAACTTTGGTCGATTTCTCTTTATTTTTCACAATTCACAAATTCTAACAAGATAAGTGGTTTCAGGAAAAGATCCATTTATCGGAGCCTGAGGCTACTGCAATTTTCAGCTTGAGGACGTCTGCTCTTCGTGCAATAGTTTTGAAAGTAAAAGGAGTAAGCAAAGCAGCAAGCAGCCCTATCTAATGTTAGTATAACACATGGAATTTTATTGCTAGTTTGGAGAAAGTTCGGAGCAGAAACGGACATCTGACAACGGCGTTGAATGAAACTTGTGCCCTGACAATATGCCATCAAGAGTGCCTCAGGGAGACAACATTTAGTATCACATAGTAGAAATACACAAAGGAGTAACGTACTCGTTAGTTCCGTTTAGATGAACTTATCCCTCAAGGCTGTTTTCCTCTCGAGAAAATGTCACAGCTGACGACTTTATCCGTGCGAACTTGACGACTCTTCCGTGCGTCTCATATTCTTTTATTTTAACAGAAATCTTGTGGGAATTTTCGTAGAAAATCTGGCCGACAATCGCTGATATTACTACTAGATTTGTACAAAGGAAACATGTGTTGTAATCTAAAGTGTCTTGAGTGACGTAAATTGCATCATTTTCAACCGGTAATGCGAGAAACTTTTTTCAATTTGAGAAAAATAGATAAAAAGGTGCTGGAGACTATTTGGAAAGAATTAGATTAGATTATGTAGAAGAAGAAGTAGATAAAATAAATTTTAATTGTTTACAATTTGTCAAATAAAATAAACAATAAAGTAAAAAGAAAACAGAAAAAGAAACAAAGTGGAAGAAGGAAAGGGAGAAGAAATAGAAGGAAAAGTAAAGAAACTACAATTTAAATGGAAAATACTTTCGCTTTTCTGCCTGGTCTTAAATTATATTCTAATGATTGACAGAATATAATGTTCGATACTTTTATAAAAATATATTGATTTTACTGATCGATTTTTTTCAAACATTCAAATTGCTCTTAAAACAACAGTAATATAAAGAAATAGTTTAGAAAACCTGAATTAATTTTGGAAAACTAAATTATTGGATCGGATTATTTATCTATTTGAAAAAAAACATAAAAACAAAGGAAGAACTCCTTGACTTTGTGACTAAATATTTATTTTAATTGATATCTAAAAATTTCGTGAAATGACTATTTTATACCATTCATGGTTGAAAACTAGAGAGTCTCAATTTTCTTGTGATAAGCTTCTCAAAAACATTTGAGACATGATTCACATAGGACCGAATCCATTTTAAACCATGCAGGCCGGCGGGTGACATGTTTAGGATTGGCTTGACAATGGAATACGTTTTTGTACGCGGAAAATAAGGAGACACGTATTTTTTAAATTAACATAGCGAAATTGTTTCATTTTTTATGAATATTTAAGAATTTTAAGAGTAAAATGAATGTTTTGGAAATTTTACTTCTAAAACCGGGCCATTTTTGCAATTTCTGTGATATTAAGATTTTTCTTGTCTCAGTTTATACAGTTTTTTACACTTTTTCAAAATCCATAAAAAATTAAAAAATAAGAAAAAATGGTGAAGTTATTTCGATTTTTTAAAATAAATAAAAAAAAATTTTCTCTAAAGCCCCACCTTTACTTCCCTGAAATTTTTAGGAAAATTAGGTATAATTTAGTCTACTTGCCATAAATTTCCCATTTAGTATTTTTTTGTTTTTCGAGATAAAAAAATGAATTTTGATTTTTTTCAAAATCTTTCCATTTTTGCAATTTTTGAAATTTTAAGTTTTTTCTTGTTCCAATTTGTCTAGTTTTTTTTCATTCTTTCGAAACTGATGAGAAAAACCAAGAAAGAATAAAAAATGGTAAAGCTATTTTGATGTTTTGAATCAAAACAACTACCTTTTTTTGCTGAAATTTTCAGGAGTGATAGGTAATATATATTCGAGGAGGACTGAGTCTTTGTTTTTTCGCGAGAAAACAACGTCGATTTGTGTGATATTTTTTTTACATTAGAGTATTTATTTACGTTTCGAGTTAACTGTTGAAATAATCCTGTCAAAAGTCGAATATAATTCAAGTTGTAATATTGTGTAGTGTCTATTGCACTTTAGAGTTTTTAATGTTTTAGACAATTATCATGGCTACGAAAAATGTTTTTTTAGAGGACAGATTAAAATGTCCAGATTATGAAAAAGTGTAAAGAAACGTTTTGATAAAATTTCGTGTTTTAATTTTTCAGAAAATCAAAATGGCTTTACCATTTTTTATTCTTTCTTGGTTTTTCTCATCGGTTTCAAAAGAGTGAAAAAACTTGATAAACTGGAACAAGAAAACCCTTAATACCTCAAAAATTGCAAAAATGGCAAGGTTTTGAAAAACAATCAAAATTAATTTTATACCATTCTAACCTCAAAATCTCAACTTTGACATGATTTTTCGGCTCTCATGGTATAAAATACTGTTCG
>JBAGKK010460071.1:0-17434 GCA_037177015.1 Euceroptres primus
ATGGACAGATACGCAATTCAGAAGGGCCTGAGACCGATTCAAACGCAAATGAATGGATTTTTGTTTCCTGGGAAGTTCGCCAATATTATTATTATAATCAGTTTGTTTCATACTTTTTTAAAAGTGTAAGGCTATTAAATTAACCCATCCCTCATTGCATCATTATTTCGATTTTTTAGAGCAAGTGAAACTTGGATTGCATGTTTCTAATTACATGCTATTAAGTTATTACAAAAGAATCGGGGAGGTTGATGAAGCCACCAATATATATACTCTGACTACAAACTTTATGCAATTAAAATTAACTCGAAATACTAAAATAGTCTTTCTTTTCCATTTTAAAGATATTTTTTTAAAATTCAAGTACAATAATTTGTAGAGGCAGTATAATTTAGAATAGCCCTTAACATTTTTTTTTATTTATTGCTCATCATCATCTTTGTGTCTGCCTTCAATTTTTCAGCTCTTTCTTTTTCTAGCATTAGAAGCCTATCTTTTTTCCTTTTCACGAGCTTATCATGAGTCCTTTTCATTTCGAGTATTTCTTTCATTTCCTCCTTATCTTCCTCCTGTGGAAAAATATGATTAAATGTACCAAAAAAGTTTAATAAACATGAAAAGTAATAATTTTAAATGAAAATATAAAACTTGTTTTTACAGAAAAATGTCTCTGAAAAGTATTTTTAAAAAATAACATTTAGTCATTTTTTGCGGAATTCAAGAAGTATGCAGAGTAAAGTCGTCCAAAATGACTTTTTTTCATAGAGGGCAACGTTCCCCCCAATTCGATTCCAAATCTGAAAGAAAAAACTCCAAATTTCTCATGTAAATCACATGGGAAAAAATCACTTTTAGTTTAGTGAAATATTTATCAACATTTTGAAACTAATTTTCAATTATTTAAATATATTCAATATGTTTAAACAATTGCTTTTCTAAAAAATTCTTCTAATATCGGGTTTTCTATGAGACCGGATCAAATTATGCTAGAAAAGTCTGCGTTTTTAAAATAAAATCTAGGTTGCCCATTTATAAATTTTATACGTTTGCGATTTATTGTTTAACAAACCCTCATTTGTTTAAATAAATTGTATTTGTTTAAACAATATTCTTCCAGGAAATTTGGGAATTTTCTCCATTTTCTGCTATTAATATTGCAACCAGTGATTCTTGAAAACAATAAATATTATTTTTTATCTTTATGAATTATTTCAACAATTGCTCCTCATTTATTTCCAGTATGTGTTGTTCTACAGAAGTCCACTTTTTTTCTTTTAAATTGTTAGTCTTCATTGCCTTTTTTATATTGCATATCTTTATATCTTAGCTTTATTATTTAACAAATTCTTCTTCTCTTAAACGATTGTCTCCAGGAAATTTAGAAATTTTATTTTTCAATACATTGAATATTATATCTACTGATTTTCAAAAATATTTTATTATTTATATTTCTGGATTCCAGAAATATAAATAATGAAATGTATTGCCTTCAAAAATCAGAAGATATAATATTCATTGTATTGAAAAATAAAAATTTCTAAATTAGAATATTATAACTACTGATTTTCAAATTCAATTTCAATGAATATTATATCTACTGATTTTCAAAGACATTTCATTATTTATATTTCTGGGTTCCAGAAATATAAATAATCAGCAGATATAATATTCATTGTAAAATAAAAAAAAATGTTCAAATTTTCTGAAGAAAATTGTTTAATCGAATAAGAATTTGTTGAATAATAAAGCTAAGAAATAAATAATGTATGCAATATAAAATAGGCAACGTAGACTAACAATCTAAAAGCAAAAGAGAGGACTTCGGCAAGACAACACGATAAAAAACTGGAAATTAATGTCCAGTAATTGTTTAAATAATTCAGAAAGATGAAATTTAAATTTATTGTTTTCAAGAATCACTGATTGCAATATTAATAGCAGAAAAGAGAGAAAATTCCCATATTTCGTGGAAAAATATTATTTAAACAAATAAAATTTATTTAAACAAATGAGGGGTTGTTAGATAATAACGCTAAGATATCGAAATGGTGTAAAATTTATTAATAGGCTCTTTTCTAACATAATTTAATCCTATTTCATGAAAAACCTGATTTTAGAAGAATTTTTTAGAAAGAAAAATTGTTTAAACAAATGAAATTTGTTTGAATGATTGAAAATTAATTTTAAAATGTTGATAAATATTCCACTAAATCAGCAATAATAATTTTTGGCAAAAAAAAAACGAGAATAAAGTGTTCAAAGGTGTAGATTTCATGCAGAATTGACATTTTTGGATTTAGGAGTGTCAAACCCATATGTATCATACATGGAATTCTTCGCTGGAGAGTTCTCTATAAATCCTCGAAGTATCCCGTAACATTTTCCCAAACCCTGTGAGCTTATTGCAAAAACCCCAAAAAGTGATTTTTTCCCATGCGATTTTTATGGGAAATTTCGAGTGCCTATAGGTACTTGTTAATATCAAAATTTCGACAAACTAAAAATATGCATTTTCTTCTTTCGGTTTTGGAATCAAATTGGTGGGTACATTGCACGAAAAAAATTTTTCCCATGCATTTTTGGACCATCCTAGTGCAAAGTGCTTCAAAGCTGAAATGCAGAATTGATTGTAATCCTTTTTTTTTTTAATTGAAATTTCAGTTTGTGTGAATGGGCATTATACCAAAAACACTCACAGACTGATGCAGCCTTAATACTAAAGCTCTTCGTCCATCGGACATTGGTTGTGAATAATCCATTAATTTTTTTAATCTCTCTGCAGGACTCACTCCTCTCTCGACCACCAATACTATTCTGGCCCACTACACGAAAAAGTAAAAATTTAATATTTAATACTTTTTGGTAAATTTTTTTTGGAACCTTATTTTAATTTCACATTTCGTTATTTCTTCAGAGTTACAAAATAGTTTATGCAGTATATTCGTTTTAGAATTGTACAGTTTTTTAGTCATTAATGCATTAAATTTTATGGGTTTAAATAATTACCTGTCTTTGCCATTCATTTCTAGTTTCTGCAATCTTTTGATAAGTATTTCCCATCATGGCAATCAACATGTTGACCAATAATATTGCAACAATCGCCATATATACAACGAATAGCATCTGCAGTAATTAGTGTTGAATTAATTATTAAATAAACTAATTATTAAATTTGGCTGAATAATAATTTGAAACTAATTATATTGGGGTTTTAATATTAAAACTAAAGTTTTTTAATTTGAAGACTTTCAAGTTTGAAAGGATTAGTAATTAAATTTGGATCTCTTTCAAGATTGAAACTTTCTCTCATTAATTACAGAAATTATTCAAGTGCAACTGTTTACATACATAATTTACTTTCTTGTAATTATTAATATGAAAATTAGAAAGTTGTCTAGGTTTCCCATTATTAAATAAATCTAAAATCGGTGATCCATTACTTACAGGATTAGCGATTATTAAGGCAAGAAAATCTTAGGTTGCTGAACTTTTTATATTAAAGAAAATTTGGTTTTGTTATTTTTTGGTTAGATTTCATTTCAAGACGAGAATTTCCTTTATACTCGTAAGGAAAACTCGAAATAAAAGTATAATTCGAAATTTTATATAACATTACCTTAGCCTCCATTTCATGCTCTGTTCTTTCAAAAGCTACATAATAATCTCCAAAATTCGTCATGCTCATTAAAAACATTGCCATTATGCTTTCCATTGGCGATGGCATCGGATTTGAAACCGAATCATCTACACCTTCTGGTGTATTCGGATTATCAAAGGACAAAAATATTATGTAATAAGCTGCAAATTAAAGTTTAAATATTCATCAAGTTCTTTTGAGTAACAGATAAATTGTTTATAAGGAATTATAATTTAATAAATTGATCCAAAGACATTTTCAAAGGATTTTTAATTTAATTTCAAATGTAATTTAAAGTGGTGTTATTAAAGTTGAATTTAATGAATAAAAATTTTATTTCTGATGAATTTGGATTTTTTCCAGAGAATAAACAAATAAAAATTACCTTGAGAAAATCCCATGACAAAAACGAGATATATTGAAACGAATCTCAGCAAATCACCCATAATCATTCTGTATATCATCACCACGAAAGGACCCACAGTTTTAAATCCTCTGCAGAAAAATAGAAAATATGGAGCTGTTGTTAACATGACAACAACTGCAAGCATGTCCTCGACTTCGTCCTCACAAGCGATTCTCAAAAACGGAAATGAGAGTAAAATACAGCAAGAAAATAGAAACATTACTCGAGACGGAGCTGTCATCTAAAAATTTTTAAGTAGTCAGAATTTAATTTAATTTCATTTTTTATTAGAGAAATCTTTATAAAAATGATACTAATTTGAATTTTCTTTTAGTTCAAAACTGAACTTATTTTTTTTTTTTGCAAGTAACTCACAAGGTTTTCGATGAACATGTTGAGACCGAGAAATCTAGCTTCTCTAAGAGCAGCAGCAATGTAGAGTATTGCCCCAATTTCCATGCAAATTTCGGCTGTTAAACGAATTTTTGCAACTGTGCTCGTCATTTGCATAAGTCGGCATTCCTCTGCCAAATCCTCCCACCTGAAATGAATATAATTGTAATTTTTGCCATTTATTTGAGAAATAATTATCCGTTCTTGGAGTTTAAATTTGAAACCTTAGACTAATGCCATCTAGAGAAAACGACTAGAAGCCCAATTACAACATGAAAAATCAATAGAAAAAAATATTAAATAAACTATTAAATATAATTACTGATGGAAAACAAATTATGTATCTACAAAAGGATACAAAATATTGTTCATTGGTACAAAAATTAATTAAAATATAAACTTGCCAATGCTTCTAAATTTGTTGTTTTTCAATCAAGAGGAAACAAACTAAAAATTACCAATCGTCATCATCTCCATCACAATTGTCACCAGAGCACAATTTCGTTACATTTAAATCCTCTTCTCTGGAGGTAGTATCAGAAAAATAACTCGGAGTCGTAAAATTCGGATTGCTCCCAAATCCAGTATTTTTCTGATTTCCTAGTGATGATAAAGTGCCCTCAAAAGAGGGATCGTATCGTCAGCTTCTTAAAACATTCTTAAGAGTGGCAGTTATATCCGAGGTAATTTGAAGTGTAACTTTCTCCACAGAAGAAGGAGTAACATTAAGAGAAGAGTTCATACTAAACAATAAATGTTCTACTAAATTTTTTGTAATTATGGAGGAAAGTTGAGATGCTCTCCAAGAATCGATCAAAATAGTTGTGGCAGTATGATCAGTTGCAGTAGAATTTGCAGATGGATTACTTGTATTTTCTGATCCCTGATTCTCTTTTAAAAGTGGTCCAGGTCGAAGAGTGAAGCTGATGAGTGAGATAATGAAATAGAAGAAGAAGAGAAAGAATTGTCGATAAAATCTGAAAAATAGAATCTCAAAGAAGAGAGCAAATTTAAGGAGAAGAATACTTAATTTCAATACTTATAAATGAATATTTAATTTTAAAACTTAAATTTCAGCTTGCCTGGATTTTACAAAAGTGTTCCATTTTGCATTTAGAAGATCAACCAGAACTCCATCCATCAGTTCCAAATGTTCGTCTTTTTCCTAAAGGAGTACGGTAATCTCAGAAATTAATTTTTACATTCTCATCACATGAGAAGGTTCCAGATTTTTTTATAATAAAATTAAATTAAAAATAAAACTGACTTACCCCAAACACTACAAGATTCAAGGCAGAATTGTTGCTAATATTCCCAGTGTTGACATCGATTGTATCAATTTGGGAAAGAGGATAAGCAGCACAGGTGATGCTGCCAATTTGCCAATAAATTTCTCTCTCAATATTAAGAATGTGGAAGAACATTTCTATCCTTGCCAATTTGGCAGCCAGTGTTAATGGCGTTAAATGCTGATTATTCCTTACAGAAAGTGAAGCTCCTACTTCATATGCCATATCGAAAGTTGCCTGTTAATAGGATATTATTTATTATTTTTATTTTATCAAAAAATATTTGTTTAGTTCTTATTATATAGTATTCTGATATTTGTGATATTTTAAAAATCTGTCTTTTTATGAGAAAGATTTTTAGTAATTTTTCATTACTATCTCCAATCCATTAGATTTATTTGAAAAGGAGTAAACTTTCAACTCACAATGATTCAAAAATTAAATTGTAAAGATAATTTTTTTCAAAATTGCAATTTTTTCGAAGGTAGTATAGTTACCAGCTTTTGATAAATCAGGAGCATATGAAGAACCGTGTTTCCATTTGTGTCCTGGTTATCAGGATCGGCGCCCCTGGCTAACATCAATCGATAACATTCTTCTTGCCCCAAACAGGCAGCAAAACTCAGTGGATATTCACCCCAATAGACGTATCTAAAAAATTATTAAACATTAGTGTTTGTGAAAAAATATTTAATAAATTAATATTTATGATAAATGTCCATCATTGGACATTCATTTGAATTTTTATTTTATAAATTAAGTTATTGAAATGGCTTTAAATAAAATAGAAACTTTTTTCTTGACTGTAGAGAATTATTTTCAGCAAGATTATTCATAAATAAGTAATTCAAATCGGTTTTCCATACTCTTCAGCCGTTTTTTACATTACGTCTAGTATGGAAAACCGATTTGAGTTAATAGTTTATGAATATTCTTGCAGTGAATAATTAGCTAGAGTCTCGTGTATCACATCCCAGGTAGCACAACAGTTTGCAGCTAACTTGCCTAAAGTTTGTGGTGCAAGGTTCGGAAGCTTGCACCGTAAAGTTTAGACAAGTTTGCTGCAAACTGTTGTGCTATCTGGGATACTCCTTAAGCTTAAAGAATCTAATGGAAATAAATGATATAATAATTATATTATTATATTATATTAAGAATATTATAATATAATAATATTAATATTATAATATATAATATATAATATTAATAATATAATTATATAATAATTAAATTATATTACTTCACTACTTACTCAAATTATATTTCTACACTAATAATTAAAAAATAAATTACTTTCTAATGAAATTACTTGAACTTAAAGTGAAATGAAATTTAAATTAAATCACCCATCGTAATTAGTTTCTGGTGAAACTGAAACCCATTCGTGATCTAGACTGTCGTATCTAGAAGCTTTTTGATCTTCAGGACACATAAAATTTCCAAAACATCGTTCATGAACATTAGCCCCACTATCAAGAAGAAATTTTACCGTTGCTGGATCCTCGTTTACTATAGCCATGTGTAATACGTTTTCACCTGTATAAAGTAAATATTAATCTGAATTAGAAAAAGATTCCAATTTTAAATTTAATTTTCAACAGAATTGATTTATTGGAATTGAGATAATATTTAGGGTGTAGCACAAAATACAAAGTTAAAAAAATGAAAAACTTGGTGAGCCATTTGTTCCTAATCTTGTTTTGTTTTAAGTAAAAAAAAAAAGAACAAAATGGCATCTCATTTTTCATGCAACGCTCTATTTTAAGAAAGTTCCTTTCCCTAATTATTGTTTTTTAATTAATAAAAAATTTAATTATTTAATTAATTAATAAAAATTGAAGTTGACATTTAAAAAAAGGTTTAAAATAGAAATTAATTAGTTACCGTAATACTCATCACTAATATAAATATCGCTTATAAGATTAGGGTAGAAGCGTAAAAGACGTTTTGCCAAATCTGCATGAATAGTGGTTGCGTGCAGCATACATAAATGTAAAATAGTTTCACCAACTGCTCCTCTTTCACTCAAACTCCAGCAGACTAATCTGTATTTGCTTTTATCTATAATTAAGTAAAAAATAATTTTAATTTTGTATTTTCTATTACGTTAATATTGAAAATAAATTAATTTTTAGGTTGAGATGATTATAATAGGTATCTAATATTAATTATAATTTTTTATCTATATTTTTTGTGTACCTATTTTATTTTCATCAGGATCTTCATCTCCCATGTCTTTATCTACATCATAATCAGCAGGATTTTCCATGGCTCTTAAAGCTGGAAGCTAAAATTAAAAATGAAAAAAAAAAATAAAAATAAAAATGAAAGTAAAAGTAAAAATAATTAAACAATTTTTACCTTGTTTGAAAATCCAATTAACAATCAACTTTAAATTAATTTAAACTTCCATACCATTTTATGTTTGGGGCGATCTTTATTTCGAAGCATAACTAATTTTTCAATAGGAATCCACTTGCCCCTTCCTTTATTATAGAGAAAAGGTTCCACTTTCGTCCTCATTGCATGATCTAATTCTGCAAACTGTTTTGTTTGAGAAGCTCTTTTCATCATATCCACCAATAATCCACCCCCTAATGAGAAACAAATTTAATTATTATGTAGTATTTATTTTTTATTGCAGAATGAATTGATGAAATTTGATTGGACTAAATTTCCAGTGGAATAATTTCTTTGATTTTATTTTTTAGAAAAAGTGATGTATTTATTTTGTACATTTGAAGATATTTTTGAATACCTTTTAGATCGACTAGTTTATAAAGCACAATAGATGATGTATCTGTTTGCTTTTTTACAGCACTAGTGACGTTACTCTCAGTATTTCCCATTTTTAGAAAATAGTCACCGTATTCTTGAAAAAAGTCGAAGTTCTAAGATACTATTCGTCACGTTAATACACTATAATGACTATAATGTTAACGTTACCATGGTTCTGTTTACATCACCGAAACTTTTAGTCAGTCACCCACCCCTTTAATATTTAAAATTAGCATTTAAATTTTAAATTAAGTATTTAAAATTATTTTCAAATATTTTTAAAAATAATAGTAATTTAAAAAAATTATTTGAAAGTTCTGTAATTTAAATAAATAATTGAATCATAAATAATCATTAATGAAATTTATAGATAGTCAACAATAAAAAAAATCATCAAGATAAATATAAATAATCATTTCATTTTGATTATTCAAAATTATTTTGAAACTATTTCCTTTCTAATTTTTACTAAGCAATACTTGCTTTATTAAGCAAGTACTCATTTTGTTTTAGAGCAAAAATCGACCTAAAAAAAATCGGTACCTTTTTGATTTTAATTGTATTGTAATTACAATTTTCTTCAATCTGAATTTTACTCAAATAATCTAAAGTAACTAAAAGTGTTTTTACAATTTTTTACAAGATCAATATTTTTTGTTTGCTGCGAAATTCTGAAATAATATTTACCAATAATCTGGGTAAAAATTAGATAAGGAAATAAAACAGAGTATAGAAAAAATAATTTATCTCCAACAATATATGTAGTTGCAAAAGTTAGACCATGATATTGATAAAAATATTTATTATCATTGGCAGCTTTATGGCTTTATTCAAGGCATATTTTATGAAAGATTCTTAATCATATCCAATGATCCTGTTACAAATAATCTTTTGCACGAAACTGTCAATGGGGATTAAGATTTCCACTACCATAAACAAGACCTAATAAGAGTCAAAGCTAGTTTCAAGAATCATTGACGTTTTATTGCTTTCGAGAAACGTTTCATTTTCCAATAAAGGTAGCATCAAATTTTATTTATTGATATTAAATTAAATTTAATGATATAAATTTGTTTAAAAAACATTTTATGTTTTTAAAAATTTCGCAATGACTATATTTTGTTTATTTTATTAATTTATTTATTTATTGAAAATAATATTGTGTAAAAAAAGTTAAATTTTGTTGCAGTTACAAAATGAAACTTAGAATTGTAGTGTTAGCATGCCTTTTCACCATTGGATTTGGTTTCGATAAAAAATCAGATTCACCAGCAAAACTATTTTTGGTTTCATTACCCGAATCTGGTAAGTAAAATGTACTGATCTGAAAATATAATAATCTATACTATATTATTACAAATTACATGAACAAAAATTTCTAAATTTCTTCTTGCATTTTTAATTCCATCAGATCTTTTTTTCAGATAAAACTGATTTTTTAGTATTTTCTCTTCGAAAAGGATACTCAACAATGAACACCAACAGCCTTCAACGAAGTATCAATGATTTATCACCTAAAACTCTCAATATACAACCCGACTCACTCCAAAAGTTTCAGGTAAACAGATTTCTAAAAAATTTTAACTTAAATTGAGACTTTATATTTTCTGACTCGAGAAAAATATTTCTTAAACTAAAAGAAAATCTGTTTGAAAAAAATTGAAAATATGTAGATTTGTAAGAAAGGATATATATTTATTTTTTTGAATACAAAAGCATCAAACATTATTTCAGATGCTGAAGGTGCCTGCAAATTTTGAAACGAATTTATATTCGTTCACTAAAGACACTTTTCAACTTTCTCAAAAGAATATGGATGCACTGATTCAATCTCGAAAAATTTGCTTCAGTAGGAGAAAATGCATAAGTATAGACGATATTGGAAATATGTGTTGTCCTTTCTAAAAAGTAGTGAAAATATATCCTTAGAATGTAAACAAAAGGAAAAATATTGAAAACAGAAATATGTGTAACGTAAAAATTGTAACAATATAAAACTTTGATGTCTAAACTGAAGGATTAATAAATTAGAAAATTAATGTTTACCTTACATTTCATTATACTTTATTATAACAGTATGAAATGATTTGCTTATTCAGAGTATGGCCTGGGTTATTGTATCTTAGAAGAAAAAACATAACGTTACCATACTAAGAAAGCTTATACACAATTAAAGATTACAATTTTTTTATTTTAAAACGTTGAAAAGCCTTTTATACCTTCAAACCTGTAAATGATATTTTCTTCATTTTATTATTTATTTTCTGTGGGAGTTTGTATTGATAGGTACTAGAGTATTTTATTTTAAATTTAAAAATTCCATTTACCCTCGGGAAATTTTCAATATTGTTCAAACAGCCTTTAAAAATATGTATGTAAACTGTTTAGTTGGATCTTTTCGTCTTACTTTTTTTCCATCTTCAAAATTTTGCTATCCTTAAATTAAGTCTATCATAAAATTAAAATTCCATCTTCGAAAATATTGCTATCCTGAAATTAAGTATATCATAAAATTGAAATTCCATCTTCAAAAATTTTGCTATCCTTAAATTAAGTCTATCATAAAATTGAAAAACAAAAGTCCCGTTTCCCATTTGAAGATATATAAGACTCAATAAGCATTTACTGCCTCAAACGGAGTGCCACAACCATTTTGACATACACAAAGTATGTGTTACAGTTACACTAATGATTAAAAAGCTAGACGCAACCGTCAGAATTAGGTATTTATATTTTTGGTATCATTTCTGTAAAATCAGTCGCATAAATTAACGCTATTTACATCAGACGAAGCCTAGCGAAGTCCTGCCGACTGTCGTACGAATCTTCAGCCACAGATAACAAAAAAGAAAAAAATTCTAATCAGTCAGCAGGCTTATTCAGACCCACAAAGTAGTCAAAGAATTGTGAAATGATTATCATTTGCTCAACTACACGATTAAAAACACGATGGAATGATTCTCGACGCCTTTAAATTTCAACCTCCTTGTGCGTCTGAATATGCTCAGTCTTTTTTTGGTCATGAGAAACTCCAAGTTTTTTTTTTTGTGTACAACTTGCATAAATAAACATACGTAATGCGATCCTAACATGTGACTTAGGTTAAAGACTTAATCGATATTGTACAAGATAAATGACAAATATCGTTTCGATTCAATTCTTAATCTGATTTTTTTGCAGATAATTGACACAAATTTTAGAGCATGATTATCTTAAATATATAAATTATTACAAGGCCTAAAAACAGAGATCCTTTTGAGAGAAAAACGTTACGATCGCAGTTGGATAAATCTAATTGGGCATTCGAAATGTTAATATTAATTTAGTTATGGTCGCTTAGAAAGTATAGTGCAATTAACAGTTATCGTTAAAATTAGTTAACTACTTGCGAGCAAAGTTTAGTCTTTGTAGGCGAAGATCTTTTCGCAATTTCACCGGCTTATATTAAATGCAAGAGAAAACGAAGAAGGTGATAATCTGATAATGAATATTATACAACGTGCACTTAGTATACAAATATATCAGTGTACATCACATTCTAACGAATGCTTAGTCTTATTCGCTTGATTCCGATATGAATTACTTTTTTTTCGAGACGTTCTACTGAATTTCTAAATCTTAGAGTAATCATCTATTTTACCTACGATTCTCTATACGACAGTTCAAATACGAAAAAGAGAAAAATACGTATTTTCGTATTTTCGTTAAATACGAAAATACGAAAGACATAAAAAATTCGTTGATTTGAGAATTGAGAATCTTTCATAGGAATCTAAATTATCTTTTTTTTTCGGCTTTAACTCCTTTCGCAGTTAAAAACATAACCGCAATAAACAATTGAATTTTGTTCAAATCAATCAATTTCAAATTAATACCAACCTTAGGGATTAAAAATACTCACAATGAACAATTTAAACATTTTTTTCATTTGAGATAAAAAAATCCTTAACATTCTTAATTTAAAATACCTTTGAGATCACACTTATCGAATTTGGCAATTTTCAATTCCGAATAAAATCGAGACAACAACTTGTGAGTATTTTCTTTAGTTCACAAAAAATTTTTCTTTTCTATTTCTTCCATATCAGATGTTCTTCTAAAAAGAATGTGTCGATGTAATTTACGTGTTTATGCAAAGTCAAACTGTGATTAGTGAAGAAATTGATGGTGAAAAAACCGTTTTTGAGAAAACGATTTACGGAAATTTGAATGAAAATAAATTATACGAGTACAAACACTTCACGATTTCACAGAACACCACGCATTCTTCGTTCATTTTTTAAATCCTAATCTTATGGATCTTTTTAGGCAAGATTCATTTTGTGGCACCATATTGAGAATTACATACAACCTAAATTACAAACTTATCCTGATAAATACTCGATTTCCCTAAAAAAATTTCAGCAATACCTAAAAACATTCTAAATATTTAATAACCCCTGAATTGAAGTGCTAGTGCTAGGCTTGAATTCGGTTCTTTTATAAGAACAATTCAGTATATTGCATTCCACTCTGATTACCTATCGCATTTCTTTAACATTAAGCGCAGTTAAACAATTTTTAAATATTAAAATAATTATCTGTATTCCACATTAATGGTTGCTAACATTAGTTTAAATAATTAAAAATTCAAATTTCCTTTAAAAGAGCGATAAAATTTAGAAACACGAAATTTGATCAGCTGAACAATTACTAAATCCTACAAACAATATTTGCCTTCCCATATAAACAAATTTTACAATAAAATACAGCTTTAATATCTAAAGTTTAAGAAGTTATTAAAAAGAATGGAATCTGAAAAAGGGAATCGATAAAATTACATTTTATAAAATTACAATGAATCGAGAAAATAAAACGAAAACGAGATAAAAAAAAGTGTGCATTTATAAAATTTGAAGTCTAGATATAGAAAAGTTCGCGAATCTTAAAATTCTATAGAGAGCAGTCTAATACGAGTTCTAAGCGAAGATTATTGCCTTAAGATTCGAAGGATGAATTTTGCAAAGTAAAAAAGATGAATTTGTGAGTAAATCGATATTATAGTTCTTTGATATGCATCATTCTTCGTTTAGGACGCACTTTAGATGCGTCGGGAATTTAGATGAAGTTGTTACGTGGAAGACAGAAGTATACAGCGACAGGGATTGTCATTCGTCGATCCACTTGCGAGGTATGATGAAAATGAATGTTTGTGAAACTTACTCAAACGACATGAGATTCACTGGTATTGGTTTCTTTTCTGTCGCACCGCGAACAGTCGCACGTAATTCCTTTAGCCATTGATCCGCGAGCTCCCTAGACGAAGCTTTGAATTTGTAAACGTTACCTTAAATTCAAAGATTAAAAAATTAGAAATCTTCAAGACTTTTGAAAAACATATAATAAATTAGTTTGAAAATTTTTAAGCAAATGCTCTAAGTTTGTGAAAAATTAAATGCCTTCTTACCTTTTAAAGGATCCGTTAAAAGGAACGTATCAGGATGAATACAACTGTTCGACGATTCCACAATCCATCCGAAAATAGATACCATTTTATAGGGTTCTCTCTTAAAATCAGACCTGTCATTCCTAAAAATAAAATACAGTTTTGCCTATTTGTAAAATAAATTTAAAATTTGTGACTGCATAAGCTTCAGTATATTTATTTAAATATATTTGTACTCAAAAGTGTCCAAAGTACAATTATAAATCGTCCAGACTTTAAGACTTTAAAATTAAAAGGTATTCAAGTTTGATTTTCTGATAAGCTAGAGGTTTTAGTTATTTATTTTTTTAATAATCATTACTCCTACCCTTTGAAACACTTGGAGGAGAAATAAACGATTGTAGATGCCCACAATTGCACCCAAAATCTTTGCCACGTGGAAACAGCTGGCTTTCTACCATCTCTTAAAATGACTTTTCGCCTTAACAGACCTTGCATAGAGCAACAAGGTTCAGCAGATCCATCCATTTCACACGGTAATACTGTTAACATGCTAGAAAATAAAAGAGAATAATTTTAATTTCATTGGTCACTTTTTCCAAAAAGTAGAAATTTTGCATTTTTGAAATAATTGAAGCGTGCTCTGCAATAGTGTATTAGGCGCCATTCGGATGATTTTACAGGAAGCTCAAAAAACTGAAATCCTGCAATAATTTTGAATTTTTTATCTTAATTTCCTGCCGGCCTCGGATTTGGTCGGTACAGTAACGGGCGCTATTAAAATCCAGTTTGAACCGGATTTAAACCGACGAGCGAGCACTCTTATGGCAACACTCAGGACCGTATATATAGTCTCTGAACGTACAAAAGTATATGCCCAGAGTGTCGCGATGTAGGGCGTCAAGGAACGCTCAGGGGGAGACAACAGTCAAGCGTGAACAACCGCGAAGTCAGCACAAGAACAAGCGGCACAGTAAGGCGAGATGAGTGGATTTAAAAAAAATATAAGCTTTATACATTATTAACATTGGTCTATTTGGCTTTGACTTTTCGTTTTATAATGTATGAATTATTTATATTTTATTCGTAAATCGTATTAAAAGGTGCTTGGGTATAGACGAAGTGGCCCTTTCAACACATATTTAAAAGTCTTCAAACTAGAAAACTATTTATGCAAAGTTACTCTGGTGATGATACAGCAATAGATAACACTTAAAATTTTTTAATTTATTGCTTAAATATTAATTTTAAATGAAAATAATAGCTAAAAAATATATTTAAAGTGGCATGTCAAAATGTGTATTTTTACAAATATTCAAAGCTTCACTGTAAAAAAAGTACTTTAAATACAATTTTGAAACTTACTAGAATTATATTCTTACCCCAAATCTGTTTTCAATTCCACTGGAGATGACTCCACAATTATTTTCATTTAATAAAAATGAATCCGGGAAATTCGTATAAAAGGTTATAAACAGCACTTTTCATTAACTCGTAACTTTTTCTGGGAGACTTGAAAAATATGGGACTTAAATCATATCTAAGTTTCGTCAAAATATACACCCCTTTGAAATTTAACGAGGGTACTTTGCTTAGTTTTTAAAATAATTTGATTCAAAAATTCACTCGTAAAAAGTTTATTTCTCAAAGGATTTCATTAAGTACCCGTGTGGAAATTGTAATGTGGCTCTTATGGGACCCTGATTAGTTTTTCCTGTTGTTAATAGGGCCTCCATTCGGAAAATCAGGGGAACTAATAGGAACCGCGCTAGTTTGGTTACACAAAATTATTAGGGACCATAAAATGGCATTCTAACGAGGCCCCAAACAAGTGCCTACGTTAATGCCAGATTAATATGCATTTTCCATGGACCCCTTTGGTGGCCCCTTGATGGGCGGAGCCAGTTTACCACAAAAACGGACAAATTAAGGATACCACATTAATAACAAGGTCAGACATGTTTGGGCCACGTTAGGCCCTGATGAGGGAATTTCTCTAATTTTTACTTGAGGAAACCTGTTGTGGCCCTTACTTGAGCCCGATTATCAATAGGGACTATTGGGAAAATTTCCACACGGGTAATGAACTTAGTAAGAAAATAGTAGAACCCTTCGACTATTCCTTTTTTAAGCTTAACATTTTTCTCAATTATACTATTGGTTACTGATTCTCCTTACTATTTTGAGCGCATAATATAATCTATTTGTAAATAACCTTTTTGCGAGTGAATTTTTGAATTAAATTATTTTAAGAACTAATAAGCAAAATACTCAAGTGAAATTTCAAAAGGTTATATATTTTTGACAAAACTTAAATATGATCCAAGTCCCATATTCTTCAAGTTACCCAGAAAAAAGTTACGAGTTAGTGAAAAGTACAGTTTACAACTTTTATACGAATTTCCCGGATTGATTTATATTAAACGAAAATAATTATGGACTCATCTCCGGTGGAATTGGAAACAGATTTGGGGGAACAATAATCCTGATAAGTTTCAAAATTGTATCTAAAGTACTTTTTCTACAATGAAGCTTTGAATATCTGTAAAAATACACATTTTGACATGCCACTTCAAATATATTTTTAAGCTGTTATTTTCATTTAAAATTAATACTTAAACAATAGAATAAAAAGTTAAAAGTGTTATCTATCGCTGTATCATTACCAGACTTTGAATAAATAGTTTTCTAGTTTAAAGATTTTTAAATATGTGTTGAAGGGGCCATTTTACCTACACCCAAGCACCTTTTAAGGGCATGTACCAGACTGTCACTTGAACAATTATTAAAAGCAAACTTACTCATAAACTAATAATTCGAATAGATTTTCGATACCAGACAGTCATAAAGGAAATAACGAAGAATGGCTGTCTGGTATGGAAAATCCATTCGAATGATTAGTTTATGAGTAAGTTCGCTTTAAAGAATTTGTCACGTCGCACTCTGGTACTTGCCCTTAATACGATTTACAAACAGAATATAAATAATTTATACTTTATAAAATGAAAAGTCAACGTCAAATAGACCAATGTTAATAATTTTTTAAGATTATATTTTTTAAATATGGTCGCAACTTGGTTAAATATGGAGATACTAATTCATATCTCATATAGGAATTGAGTAGTTCAAATGGTAATAAAATATCGGAAACTTTAACTAATGAAAGTTTAAACGTTTACTACAAGTTAACTTATTAGTTTTCTAAAAACCTAATATAATTTCGAGTGATAATGTAAAAATATTTTGCACTTTATTATCCATTTTATTTTCGAAAAAAAGTCTGAGAAAATTATAAGTTTACAATTATATTTGAATTACACTCGTCGCCGAATCGAAAGCCCCCGAACCGAAAACCACCTTCATGGTCGTTCACGCTTCATTGGTTCTGTCCCCCGCCCCTGAGCGTTCGGCGACGGCGCCATCGCTCGAGCAGTCAGGACCGCCAGACGTTGTTTACATCACGACTCTCTGCGCATTTACTTTTGTACGTTCAGAGACTATATACG
>JBAGKK010460182.1:0-17429 GCA_037177015.1 Euceroptres primus
AGAGATAGAAAAAATGTTAATCTGTTTATTTCGGGAGAAATTATAAATTATCTTGGATAATATATACGTTTATATCCTTCTCATAACCTGAAAAATTCTTTTTTTACTTTTTTTTCACCATATTCACGTCCACGCGAAATAAGATATCAAGTTGAAACTTTAGGAGATTAAATGGAAGGCACTAAGGAACGTCTGTAAACATCTAAATGTTTATAATTAAAAAGAATATTTCGAAAAAATTTGTTGGAAATTTTTTTTGTAATTATAAACGTTTAGATATTCATAGACTTTCCTCAGTGCCTGCTATTTAATCTCCTAAAGTTTCAACTTGATATCTTATTATAATTTTTAAGGTTATGAGAACATGCTCTTAACTACTTTCTTTAGTAGTTTGAACTTTTCACTACAGTTTTAGCCAAAAACGGTTAATAATAATTAGTAGATATTGACATCACAGCAAATTTCTGACTTAATTTTCACTAATACAGATTTAGAAAGATTACTATATCCTCATGCATTCATTTAAAATACTGCAGTCTACAGTAAATAAGCATTAATTGAAAACATAAGATATGCGTAAAATCATTCATTTTAATTTTAAATTATTAACAGTAGTGTCTTAACCATTAACTAAATGAACTTAATTATTTTACATAGGTACATTATACAGGTATTTACAATTAATTATTGTCTATTGTAGGTTGCATTATTTACTCAAATTTGCAAAAATATTATGAATGAATAATATTTTTAAATATTTTTTTAAAATAATTTTAAAATATTATAAATGAATAAAAAAGTCAGAACTACTAAAAATACAGAAAAATTGGTACTTTCTTATGATCCCGACCTTCAAATTGGTTGCAATTTTGAACTACTGTTTAAATTAGCCTTTTTTAATTGTAATATTTTTGCAAAGTGATTACAAAAATTTGATGTAATGGCTCGTTTGTACTGTTAAGTTTGCAACCCAATAAGTGATCGGGAACTCGTTAAAATTTCGAAGATTAAAATTTATAGTTATTTAATTTTTTTCAGTTGTTAAAAAATTAAATGACTATAAATTTTAATTTTTGAAATTTTAACGAGTTTCCGATCACTTATTGGGTTGCAAATTTAACAGTACAAACGTGCCATTACATCAAACTTTTGCAACCACTTTGCAAAAATATTACAATTTTTTTCACTGAGCCATACTTAACAAAATAATTGAGAATCAACAAATATAAAGAACTGCATGTTCTGTATAACCAATGGGGTTACAAGTCAAGTGTTTAGTTCTAAACATTAATTTCAATCATCATGCAAGTTTGTAACTTTATTATAATTTTTTCCTAAAAGTTATTAACAAAACTTTAATTTATCCATAAATGAACATGATCCAGACCTTCAAATTGGTTGCAAATTTAGATTTCGTATTACAGAACTAAATTCTATGTACTATTAATTTTGCAGAAATTTTACTTTTTTAAAGTACTTATTCAACATTCAATAAAATGTTTTTTTATAAGTACTTATACAACATTCAATAAAATGTTTTTTTATAAGTACTTATACAACATTCAATAAAATGTTTTTTTCTAAAAAATTTACATGTTCCCGACTTCTCAGGGAGTTGCAAATCAACATTATTCATTAGGAAAGTACGTTTTATGTAATTGCAAAGTTTTGAAAATATTACATTTAATATAAGCTTTTATAAAATTCATCTTGTTGATTTCTATTGACCCTCTGGCTATAAAATTTGTTGATGTTTTGCATGGGCTGGTCGAGTAATTAAAAAAGCTGTGTTTTTTCAATCAAACGTTTGGACTCTCATGTGAGTCCTCTTTGTTGGTTTATTTATAAAAATGGAAATTCCATTTGATAAAAACGCTGTTTGTTTAATTAAACAATTATACATTTAAAAAAGATTCAGAATGACAGATATGTAATTGAAACGAAGAAATATTTCTTTTAAAATCATTAGTAATGGAAATTAAAGGAGGATGAATATTACAGTAATATCCAGAATTTCAGGAATCTTATCAGTTATTAATGATTTAAAAAATATATTTCTTCGTTTAAATTACATATCTGTCATTCTGAATGTTTAAAAATATTGTTTTCTTTTATAATGTTTGCTTTCAAAAAAATATTTCTTCGTTATAATTACATATCTGTTATTCTGAATCTTTTTTAAATGTATAATTGTTTAATTAAACAAACATCGTTTGTATCAAATGGAATTTCCGTTTTTAGGAATAAACCACCGAAGAGGATTCACATGAGAGTCGAAAGGTTTTGTTAAAAAAACACAGCTTTTTTAATACTCAACCCTAAAGCCCATGCAAAACACTAAACAATTTTATAAGCTTTTTTCCTCTACTGACTGGCCTAAATTCATTTTTCGATTATGAATGGTTCTGAGTCGTCGAAACTCATTGACTTCAAAAATGGCTGGAATTGAAGCCAAAAATGTCTGGAACTGAAGCTTTTTTACTCTTTACATATTATATAAAAAGATATCTAATAACAATTTTTAATAGAAGTGGTAGTGGAAAAATTCTGTAGAATTTATGTAGAATACATTCTATTATTATTCTATTATATATTCTACAAGAATATTGTACTCAAATTTCTATAGAGTCCTCACAAAAATTTTAGTCCAATTTCTAAAGGATTCTTACTAGAACCCGATAATACAGAAATTCTATATAAAATTCTATAAAAATTTGATTCGAATTCTTGTAAAGACTCTATAAAAATTTTACTAGAAATCTTATAAGGATTCTGTAGAATGCATTCTACATAAATTCTATAGAATTTTTCAACCTGGGAGAGAATAAAAAAATTTTTTAACTTGAATTTTTGAAAACTTTTGTGGATTGCTTGGTTGTCTCGTAGACAATTTTGAAAGAACGATTGCAAGTATTACAAAACATTCATTTTTTATGGAGTAGATAACGGAAAAATTAGATAAATATTATAATCATCGCTCAGAAAGTAAATAAGCATAAAAATTACAAGTTCAAATCAAACCACAGTTACTTGCTAATGCATTAGCAGTAAAATATATTAGAAACAAATGAAATCGCAAGTACTTGGCAGTTTTCCTTCTGTTTTTCATCAGCACTATTATAAGAGGTATTTGACCTCATCGTTTATGCGGCGACATCTCATAAAATGGTAATAAAGTCCTCGTGCGAGTCCACGTCGTAAACTTGGAAGTATAGTCGGATACTAGCGAAAAGTTGGATGATAAAGAGTACCACAGAGATAAGTAAGATACAATGATGAAGCAAAATCTTGATGCACTGGTGGAAGACCAGACACATAAAAAGGAAGAAATATGGAAATTGGAGAGAAACGTACAAGGAGCGATAATAATTCAGGATTCAGATCAGCGCCTCGTTGACGAAAAGGTGAGAAAATCGATCTCGACTCAGCCTTTCGGCTTGCGGCCTTTAACTTGCTCCCATTATCGAACGCATCAACCTGACTTGCTTTAACAGCTCGTAAGTGCTCGTAAAACTCGGTTGCTTTTTGGTCTCATAATTCTGGAAAGGCTGGTTTTTTTTATCAGTATGCCTGCGGTTATTACCAGTCGAAAAAGGCGGTCCAATCGCACTCAATTTAAAATTCAACTTTTTTCTCGTTTGCAAAATTCCAACACGGTTTACGTAATGATTTAAATAAAAAATTGAAAGAAAAATTGAAGAAAAAGAAATGGTAAGAATGAGTTTCTGAAAACTTCCACCGATCTGTGATAAGGTTTTATTCTGAAGGAGGTTGAACTAGATCATTCATCCATATCTTTACTGCCTCAGAACGAGGGATCTTGCTGATATAAATATGAGTATAAAACAACCTTGTAACGCTTCTGCGTGGAAATTGCTGTGCGTAACAAAACGTGATGCTTTGTCGATGAAACCACATTTTCAATCTGTTTCAAACTTGATAAAAAGGCGGTGAAATGGCCCATAAAAATATTTCTGATGGGTTTTGGAAGTTTAGTTTCACGGCGAACTACGCTCTGTCGCCATAAAATAGGTCAGTTATGAGTGTATAACCTGCAGATTGTAGATAAATGCTCAGAGTTGCCGGGTGACTTGTAATGCACCATATTTTGTAGAACACTAACATAATTTAACATCGAAACGAAGCTTTTATTAAAATATTATTCATTACTATATATTCTATTTATTCATTATGATATATTCTACTTATTTATTATTATATATTCTATTTATTCATTATTATATATTCTATTTATTCATTATTATATATTTATTTATTCATTATTATATATTCTATTTATTCATTATTATATACTCTATTTACTCATTATTATATATTCTATTTATTCATTATTATGTATTCTATTTATTCATTACTATATATTCTATTTATTCATTATTATATATTCTAAATATTATATTATTCTTCATCTTATAAATGACCTAAATCATCTCAAGATTTTTTATTCTAATTCATCAAGCTCCAAACCAATTATATAATTAATCCGATACAAGTTGGCCTCTAATTTCAAATTACCAAACAATGCTTCTAGTTTTTTGCGTAGAGTGCCATTAACTTTTTTTCTAGAACCTATTTTGTAGCTGATAGATACTAGATAATCCTTGGTTAATGACACGACTGGATTCAAAGTATACTTAACCTTCGACCGAGTGGGCGTAAAACGGTGAATAGGCGGACATCTTTAGGTTGCAATTAGAGTAGCGGGATTTTTACAAGACGTAAATGGGAAAGTTTCGTACTTTCTTATTTTTTTTTGTGACTACTGACGTTTCACGATCGTGGTTCCTATGGTGAGATTTGCTATAGGTATTATCTCGTCGAACATTCTTGACTACCATTAAATTCTCTTATCTTGTGAGCTGTCCTTTGGGATGCTGGATGCTGTGGACGCCCACCATTCAGTGATGATGTTCGCAAACGGGACGAAATGTAATGTAAACGGGACCATGTACACTCGAACGCATTCATATGCAACGTAGTTCAATAATGTGATGATAATACAACAATAACGCGGCATTATGCCGAGTTTCTCGCTCCTACGTGGAACAATGCTCTGGCAATAATGTCACTACTTAACGCCGCGACGCTATGTTAACTGCATTTCGACGTCGAGATGCATCTGAGTCTTGGGAAAGCATTGTATTACTCCAACATTAACTCTAATCTGAGATGAAAACGGATTGAATCTTGAACTCGATTAAATCTTTAAATGCTCAATTATGTTTTGCAATGTGTTATTCTTTATTTTTCATAATCGAGAAAGTAGAACAGAGGTTGCAGATTTGAAAAATCCATTTATTCAGGGTGTCTAGCGTCCTGGAAATTCTTGAAAACCTGGAAAAGTCCTTGAATTTTTTTTTACCTGAAAAAACCTGGGAAAGTCCTTGAATTTCACTCATAGTCCTGGAATTCTTATCTCTCTAAATTTGAATGAGTAGTTTTTTTCAAATGACAGGCTTGCTAAATCAGGTCAGAGAATTCTGGAAAGTCAGGGAATGTAAAAACGGTCAGAGAAAATCAGTAATGATTTTCATAATCGAGAAAATAGAAAACAGGTTGCAGATTTGAGAAATCCATTTATTCAGGGTGCCTAGCGTCCTGGAAATCCTTGAAAACCTGGAAAAGTCCTTCAATTTTTTTTACCTGGAAAAACCTGGGAAAGTCCTTGAATTTCACTCATAGTCCTGGAATTCTTATCTCTCTAAATTTGAATGAGTAGTTTTTTTCAAATGACAGGCTTGCTAAATCAGGTCAGAGAATTCTGGAAAGTCAGGGAATGTAAAAACGGTCAGAGAAAATCAGTGATGATTTTCATAATCGAGAAAATAGAAAACAGGTTGAAGATTTGAGAAATCCATTTATTCAGGGTGTCTAGCGTCCTGGAAATCCTTGAAAACCTGGAAAAGTCCTTGAATTTTTTTTACCTGGAAAAACCTGGGAAAGTCCTTGAATTTCATGCATAGTCCTGGAATTCTTATCTCTCTAAATTTGAATGAGTAGTTTTTTTTTTCAAATGACGGGCTTGCTAAATCAGATTACTGAACTTGTGACATTCAAAAACTCTTTTAATGTTTTCTTAAATATCCCATAATTTCCAAATTTTCAAAATCTACGAAAGTCTCCTTAAATCTCCTAAAATCTCATAAAGTCCTCCAGAATCTTTAAAATTGATTTAAAATCCTTGAAAATTCTCCGAAATATTTGAGATGCTTCCAGAATCTTCTGGGTTTTCCTACAATAATCTTATAAAATAATATCCCAAAATTTTTCAATATTCTACAACATTCACTAGACTCTTCCAGAATCTTCTAAAATTTTCTGAATACTTCCGTAACCTTCTAGAATTTTCTACAGAATCTTTTAGAATCCTCAAAAGTCTACAAAAGATTACTACAATTCTTTCAAAATTTTTAGAATCTTTAAAACTTATCTGAAATCTGTAAAAATTCTCCAAAATATTCTAGTCTGTTTTAAAATCTATAATCATTTAGATTCTTCTGGATTCTTCCATAATCTTTTAAAAACTTCTAGATTCTAAATAATTTTATTTATCTATAATAATCTTAAAATTAAAAATTTAAATTAGAATAAAATCAAATTAATAGAAAATAGTATAATAATCTTAAATCTTAAAGAATCTTAAAGAATTCTTAAGGGGTTATATCACCTTGACGTACTGAAAAATGAGGCTTTTTTTAAGGAATTTTTTTCGCCGCTACTAATAAAGCAACAAAAAAATAGTTTTAAGGGTTTATTCTATATGTCATAGGGTATGCAAAACAATTTTTTTTTTTATTTAATAAAAAATGGCGGCATAGGAGTAGCTAAAGCGAAACCATGTTTTTCAATATGATGGGCAGTATAACTCGAGCAATATTCATCAGACTGACTTGAAATTTTAACTGTAGCTTCTTAGATAGATTATCTAAAATGGTACACACGGTTTTTACGACTAATCAACAATAATTTTTTTTGTAGACAAATTAAGGTCGATTTTTCATCGAAAAATTTTTTTCAAACTGCTGCTATTTATACTGCCCACCAAATTGAAAAACATGGTTTCGTTTAGCTACTCCTACGCTGCCATTTTGTATTAAATAAAAAAAAGAAAACTGTTTTATATACCTAATGACATATAAAATAAACCCTTAAAACCAGTTTTTTTTGTTGCTTTATTAGTAGCGAAGAGAAAATTCCTTAAAAAAGCCTCATTTTTCAGTACGTCAAGGTGATATAACCCCTTAGTACAATCTTAAAGAATTCTGAAAAATTCTTTAATATTCTACATTCTACATTAGAATACAAAATATACTAAAATGTTCCAGAATCTTCTAAAATAGTCTAAAATCTTCTGAACTCTTCAAGATCTTCTAAAATCTTCTAGAATCGTCAAGAATATTATGAAATGTACCTGAAATTTTGCACGTTCAAATGAGCGAACTTTTTTTCATAACTCAAAATCTTGAAATATCGTTCAATCTAGAAAATAAAGAGAAATATCATGAGATTCTTTATCATTACATTAGTTTCTATATTAATATTTTAGAATGAATTTGAGCTTAAAACGAAATTAAACAAAGATTTCGTTCATTTGAACTTTCAAAACTTCAAACACATTATTCTGAAGTGTATTAGAATTTCCAGAATTCTGCAGAATCCTTTAGAACCCTCTCAAAAGACTAATAATCTTGAAGAATCTTCTAGAATGTTTTCAGAATCTTCCTAAAATTCTCTAGACTTTTTGAGTCTTCAAAAAAAAAGGCTGGAAGAGATTAGAAGATTTTAGAACTCTATGGCAGATTTTGGAAGAATCAGGAAGTCTCTGCGAGATTCTAAAATACTCAAAAATCCGGATTGTAAAGAATTTTTTAGAATTTCAAAAGATTAAATGAATATACAAGTTTATGGAAAACTAAAAATATTCTAGAAAATTTTAAAAGTTTGTTGAGAAGGCTAAAAGTCATAAAGGATTTCAAAAAATTCTAGAGCATTCTGAACATTCTGAAGGTTTAGAAATTTGAAGAGTGTTTTATTAGATTCTAAACAGAAATCTAAGAGTTTTGATGTGTCTGAAGTTCTGAACGTTCAAATGAACGAAATTTTTATTTGATTTCATTTTAAACTTAAATTTTGTTTGAAAATATTGTTTTATTAATAAAAAATCTAATTTAATGATAAAAAGCTCATGATTCTTCTTTTTATTTTGTAGTTGGGACAATATTTCAAGATAAATTTGATTTAAGGAAAAAATGTCGTTCATTTGAACTTTCGAAACTTCAGGTACATGATTTTTGAGGATTTTTGAAGATTCTGAAGAATTACAGCTTCCTTGGTATTTTCAAAAGAAAAAAACTTCCTTTTTTCTTAAATCCTCTTTTTCGAAAAAGAAATCCTCTATTTTCCCTAAAATTGAACTACTGAACCACTGCGATCCCTGTATTATATAATTATAATTTTAATTATAACGGCAGATAACGGTATCGGAAAATGAAAAATTGGTCAGGGAAAATCAGAAAATTTTGAAATTGGAATTTCGTATCAATCCGGAATGAAATCGGGAGAAGTCGTTTATCAATTGCTTTAGTAAGCTTTTGTAGAAAACTACATATTCACTTAGTAAGGCTTACTAATAAATTCATTTACTTAGTTTACTAAATGAATTTGTAGTTTTTTACTTAAAAATAGTAATCGTTTTATTAAAGATTAGTGTAAACGCTTACTAAGTAACTTATTTAGTTGAAATCTACTAATTCTTCTTAGAGAGTATTTTCTTTAAAAAAAATTTCTTGCGCTTATACAGATAAATAGAGTTAGTTAAACTCAAGAATTTCATAAATCGTATAATATACATTTTATATGGTTCATTTAGTTGTATAAATTATTTCTATCGTACAGGTTCAAGAGAAAAAGATTTTTTCCATGAAAGTTTATGGTAATAATTAAAAAATGATACCTGGAAAATTTTATTTTTTACCTGGAAAACCTGGAAAAGTCCTAGAATTATTTTAAGGAGAAACGCTAGACACCCTGATTTATTTTTTTAATTTTATAAATCAGTATAAACGCTTGATTAATTTTGAGCTTGGCTAGGGAGAGAGCATCCCTTAAAGATGATGTGATAATAATAGTAAAAGTCTGAATTATTTTTTAAATTTCTATTCTTTAAATCGGAATTAGTTTTATTTTATTAATTAAATTGTGCGGAATCGTTTACCAATTGCTTTAGTAAGCAGTTCTATCCATTTTTCAGTAGAAAACTACTAATTCCCTTAGTAAGGCTCACTAATTCAATTACTAATACGATAAGACAATTATTAGTAAGTAAATTTCGACTAATTTTTGGTAAAAAGCTACTAATTCACTTAGTAAGGCTTACTAATTCACTTAGTAAGGCTTACTAATTCAATTAGTAAGCCGGCAAGATAATTAGTAAATAAATTTCTATTGATTTTTAGTTGAAAACTACTAATTTATTTAGTAAGGCTTAGAACTATTCCCTTAGTAAGCCAGTAAGACAATTATAGTAAGTAAACTACTACCTTTTAGTAGAAGGCTTCTAATTCACAGCAGAAAACTACTAATTCATACTTAATAAACTACTAATTCACTTAGTAAGGCGGCAAGAAAATTAGTAAATAAATTTCAGCTAATTTCAACTTACTTACAAATTTCGGCTTACTAATTCAATTAGTAAGCCGGCAAGAAAATTAGTAAATAAATTTCTATTAATTTTTAGTTGAAAACTACTAATTTATTTAGTAAAGCTTAGAACTATTCACTTAGTAAGCCAGTAAAACAATTATAGTAAGTAAACTACTACCTTTTAGTAGAAAGCTACTAATTCACAGCAGAAAACTACTAATTGATACTTAATAAACTACTAATTCATACTTAATAAGCCGTAGTCTAAGCCTTACTAAGTGAATTAGTAGTTAGTGAGGCTCCCTAATTTAATTGATGAGCTAGTAAGACAATTAGTAAGTAATTTTCTATTAATTTTTAGTAGAAAACTACTAATTTCTAATAAACAGAAAACTACACTAATTCAATTAGTGTGTCAGTAAGACAATTAGTGAGTAAACTTCTACTAATTTTTTATTAGAAAACTTCTAATTCTTTTACTAATTGAATTAGTAACCATCAATTTAAACCTTATTCACTTAGTAAGGTTTACTAATTCATTTAGTAAGCCATCCTAAGTAAATTAGTAGTTTTCGACAAAAAAATTAGTAGAAATGCTTGCTGAAGCATTACTAAATGATTCCGCACTATTTTATGAGCAGAAAACTACTAATTCAGATTTAGAGGGTAATAACTTCCCCCAGTAATTAAAATTTTCTAATATTCTCATGCTTATTAGAAAGAAAATTTCAAATAGAGTACCGTCAAATGGGGCAACTTCGGACATGTTGGGTAATTTCGGACAGCCCTAAATTCATCGTTTAAATTACTTAAGGTGAGCTTAACTGGGATCTGGAACCAGTTAAGTCCTAAACTGATTCCATATTCTAGTTGGAACCATTTTGAGTAATTTAAAGTATCAATTTAGGACTGTCCGAATTTACCCAACATGTACGAAGTTGCCCGTTTTTCCTCGTTTGACGGTAAGTGCAAATAAACTATTTCCAAATTAAATAAAAATATTTATGCAATAAATATTCTTAGAGTTCTCAAATGATTTAAAATAGTATATTATGCAAACATGTGCGTAAAATGCAGTTTTGCACACGCGATCACCACAAGTGGGTAAAACCGTACGCACGAGTTGCAAATAATATTTTTTGACACAGTGTGCGTAAAGTGCGTTTTTAATACACCTATATTAGTGGGTGTGTCATGAGCCATTTTACGCACTAATATGGGTGTGTAAAAACGCATTTTTCGCATACTGTGTCAAAAAATATGTTTCTGAACGATGTCATATTTTCGAATTAAAATTAGAAAATGTTGATTATTTGCGTAGTTATTAATAATTCAAGGAAACATTGAAGTTTTCTTTATTTTTAATACATCTTCTTTAAGAATTTTCTCTCCGTGCAGTCAGACTTAAGCCTAATCAATCTTTATCTTGAATTATAAACTCAACCAAAAAGAGCCTTTTGTTAAATCCAATGAATTTTAGAAGAGAAACTAAATAGTTTTACATAAAAAATAGGTTGAGTTATAATTTTTTATTTAAAAATAGTTACTTGAATATTTGTGATTTTTCCTTTGCTTTAAACAAAAGTCGCAATTTTCATTAAATTTACATTTTCAACGCCTCATTTTGTTCCTTAAAAGATCTATTACAGATCTATTTGGTACGTTTTTATTAAAATTTGTTAAATGGCATGTTGTTTAATTTGAAAGATTTCTTATTATAATTAGAAAATAAAAAATAATTATAATTTCTAAACCTTATAATATAAACCTTATAATTTCTAAACAAAATAATTTGAATGAAAATGTAACAATTAGAAATTTCAAGAATCTGTTGAGAAACAAAATGAGCTGTTAATCATTAACATTGAAAAAAAATTACAACCTTTTATAAAACAGAAGCAAGCACAAGAAACTCCAAATAACTATTTTTAAATAAACAATTATGACCTAAACTATTTTTTTCTAAATTAGTTTTAAGTTTCTCTTTCAAAATTCGTTCAAAACAACTATTCTCCTTGATTTTATAAATCAGTATAAAGATTTGATTCATTTTGAGATTGACTGTATAGCAAGCACATCCTTAAGGATCAAAATGAGCTATTGAGAATTGAAATTGTATGGAAATTACGACATTTATTTAAGACGAAGGAAAAAACACAAAAATCCAAATCACAATTTTTAAGTAAACAATTATGAACACAAACTATTTTTGTCTAAATTACCCTTAGGTTTCTCTGTTTTAAATTCGTTAAAAAGCGTTTTGAGTTTATTCTCCTTGATTTTATTTAAATAAACATAAAATTTTTATTAATTTGGAGGTTGACTGTACGGGTAGCACATCCTTAAAATTATCTTCTTTGCTGAGACTGAAAATTAACTGGGATAAAACATGAATCCAAGTTCGTTGTAAATATTAAATCCTAAGTCAAGTTTTAGAAAACGATTGTCTGAAAAGCAGGAACTTTTTAAAGTAGACATTAAACATTTATTTTGGACTTGAGTTTCAATAAAAATAAAAAAGGGTTCCTTTTCTTTGATCACATATTTTGACTCGTTTCTAATGTGGTATTTTTCTCCTTGTAGAAACACAAATTCCTTAAATATAACACCACAAAGTCCTTAAATATATTCGAGAATTTAACATTTTTATAAAAATTACGTGACATAAAAAAGAATTTTCTTATCGCAGGTACCTGCGCTGTGGTGCTTCAGATAATGGGCATAATCCCAGCTTTCTGCATCGCTGTACTAATTTCATCTTGGCGTCATAAAGCGGCACATTCCATACTGTATGTGGCAATGATGCCATTTCTCTGGTCCTTGCTCTGATTTCCAACGTGGCGTTTCTCATCCTTTCGTGTTATGCACACGGGAAATAAAATTTTTATCCCCAATCTCAACCAGTCTACGAGCACAGGATGTTGCACACCAAGATTCGCGGGACATTTCCATTTGCAAGCTTTTCTCAATTTCATTTCAACTTGCTTTCAATCTTCACTATTCCTGTAAATAAGACCCAGTCTTTTTTGCTTTCATTTCAAAATCTTTTCTTTATATTTTTCATTCACTTTTACTTCAAATGCAAAAACATCCACTTTACCAAAATTATCTTCTCCATAGAGAATTTAAGTGATTTTCGTGATGAAGAAGGATGAAGATGATGTATAAAAATGATGAAGAATATATATAACCATTGACCAACCTCTATCGCTTTAGAAAATCGCATGCTTTGCGTGCAAGAAGCAGCGATAAAATTCAAGTACCTAATAATACTTTTGAGCGAAAGATAATGCCCACTTTTCCCTCGTTTCTTCTTCTTCCAGTGCTAGTAAAATAATAAACAACTGAAGAAGAGAGATGTAAAAAACTCGAAGAGTGTGAAAAACTTGTAAACGCAAAAAATTAAGTTTCACTAACGAGCACATTAAGTTTAGAAAAAACGCCAAATCGTGATTTAAACTAGAGCTTTTATACAATTAACGTCACCTGGAACATTTTTAATTGTCAAAGTGAAGCTTAATTACGCACATGCTAAAAGTTTGTTAATTTTCAAAGGCTTTAGAAGCTTTCCTTTATACATAATCTAAAAAATTGTCTGATCCCAATTTAAATGTAATTAAACTGTATTAAATTTTTGATTGGATAATGAAATTATTTTTCGGAATATAGGACGTCTGTTTTCAGAGAATTCTGGTTTGTAGGTGTTCGTTAAACATGTATTAACTATAGTTCATGCCTTAACGATCGTAACCGATGCTATCCCAGGGGAAGCTTGATTAGTGTCGCTTTAACAGGGAATAGTGTCATGGGGTATCACGACATTACATTTATGGGCAACAGAGTCTAATGGAGAAATTGGATTTACTCTTAATGTCTCCTAAGTTTAGTAGCCAAAAGAGTTAGAAAAATTTCCCCGGATAAATATGTCATTGAAATAAAAGAGTAGAAAAATGCAAAATGAAAGGAAAATTGAAAAATAACAATAGACAAAATATGAATACAAATTTCAGTTTCAATTAGGAGCATCCTGAAAGAGTTTTGAGTAACGAAAGGATTGAGAAGAAAAGATGGTTCGAGAAGAAAAGATATTATCCAGAATCTGAGGTTGTGATGTCCTTTGAGATTTTCAAAGCTCCAGACTCATAAGTCGACGTATTACTGCAAGTCAAAAAGCCTCCAGCGTTTCCAGAGACCAAGAGGGAAAATATACATATAATTATTCTTAATTTCCTTCTGCAAGCACAGGAGCTCCCTGAATGCTTCACAAAAGATTTACGTGCCATTTCCACACAGCCTCCGGATTGGCTCTGGCATTCGTGGAATATTTAAAAGCGCAGAGAACTTTTCGACTCAACTTGAAAGCACTGAATTCATTTTGTAGAAGACAAATACCAACTAATCGATATCGAGATTTCTGTCGCAAGAAAGCTGCATTTTAAATTCAGGAATTTAATCCAGAGGCAATTAAAAATAAGTCTGAAAAAACCTCCATTCAAAGGGATTTTCTTCTGTAAATATATGAATTTATGAAATTTTATTCATTGACATAAAGTGGTGGCAAATAATCCGTCTGTTTCTCTTTCGACAGACGTGCTGAAATGACTGAACTGATCCAATTCCCATTTGGAACTTTCCTAGAGGTATTCACAAATTTGTTACGAGAGCCACATGATACAAATGCAAATTTTACTGACAGTACCTCACGTAAACAGGTTAATATTACATGAAAATATGCTTCTGTAGTCTGCAAGAAAATTACAAATGGAAATTGTTTCTCTTGTGGTATGACTTTCTTTGCGAGTTCTAATAAATTCACAAAAGCGTATTGTTTGCTGTCTACAATTCCAGAAGTTGACATTCCAAAACTGATGTTAATAATATATAATATAAAATTAATTTAATATAAAATTAATTTAATTTAAAATTAATTTAATATAAAATTAATTTAATTTAAAATTAATTTAATATAAAATTAATTTAATTTAAAATTAATTTAATTTAAAATTAATTTAATATAAAATTAATTTAATCTAAAATTAATTTAATTTAAAATTAATTTAATATAAAATTAATTTAATCTAAAATTAATTTAATATAAAATTAATTTAATTTAAAATTAATTTAATATAAAATTAATTTAATATACAATTAATTTAATATAAAATTTCTCGAAGTTTTTAAATTGGACTTTTCTTTAGTCACCAACTTTAATTTTCAACTATAATCATATTAATAAAAATTAAAATCCTGTCTTAATGATTTGAGAAATAGAATGCACCATCACTTTGTAAATCTTCCTTTACAATCTGCACAATAATCACATTATAAGAACATGTCAGCATTTCTTCTTTGACATTTCACTAACGTAATCAACCTTACTTCCTGTCACGTTGCATGACCGACACGAAGTTTATCCCTGTCAACTTTCGAGCGTGTAGTCCGAGAGGAGGCGGATTGATCTTGATGTTGTAAATAAGGAGTATCAGGACGAGAAATCTCGCGACGCGTATGCTAATGTGAAATACGCCCCAGACATGCGACCATCGAACTAACAGTAAACGTTTGATGCCTTTTTATCGCATTAGATACACCATTCATGATTTTTTTCTCCAGGAAATAACCATTTTTACAATCCAATTTTCCACTCTTAATAGCCCAATAAAGTATCGAAATGAGACCTGGGGTCTCGTTATTAATTAAGCTGCCTCTTGGGGTTCTCGATCTTCATAATCTATTATCATTCAATGTAATCAACTTAATAAGCGAATAATTAGTTTTTAGTGATGCTGTTAATTAAATCAAAACCCAGACAAATTAAATACGATTCATCCTTAATTTAAAAGCAGTAAAAGTTAAAAACTCTTGAAAGTTAAATTGTTTATTGTTAATATTCGAAATGCTGAAATTTGAAATTTGTTTTCCAACATTTCGTATTTATTTTTTATATATATTTTTTATGATATGTTACAAGCATTTCATTTTCGAGAAAATGACGTTTAAATGAGCTTTATCGGCAGCGAGGATCTCATGCTACTGCATACTTGGGAGTTTCGACGAGTGCTACCAAATTCTTCTCACATCGATCGGCCCCTATGGATGCGGATAATTATCGTCGTTATCCATAAATATCCTTTCACTAGAATCTTCTACTCATATTCTCCATTTAACGGGTTAGATCACCTTTGGACCTCTAAAAGTAAAGTGATTTTTGTGATTTTTTCTTTGACGAAATGAAAAACTATTTTATCAGACCAGACATTCTGACAGACATATCTCAAAGAATCATTTTATGAATGGACAAAATCAATGCAAGAAATGACTCCGGAGGATTCATTTTCCGATTATGAATGGTTCTTAGTCGCTCAAACGAGAAACTATTGAAAAAGAGAAACTATTGAGTTATTTAAAGTTAAGGGCTTTATTATTCATAAAAAAGTGTCTTAAATATATTTTTTTTATCCTCTAATTTGGCGACGGTACGGCCCACAGTGGAAAAAAACCAAATTTTTTTTTCAAAATCGTAGAACTTTTGATAGGAATAACCTAGAGGGTTGGATTTTTTAAAAACTGTATATGAATATCTACAGAATATAGGAAAATTACAGACAGGGTGGCAATTCTGCGGACGATTTCAAATTCTCCGTCATTTCCCGGTCAAGTTTTTTAATTTTCCCGGTCAACTAAAACTTAACATATTCATATTTTCCGCAAAATGCAAAGATTTATTTTAAGTCATGACGTTCATTCTAAACATCCTGTAACACAACAGAGCAAAAAATTGCAAAATGTTTTTCTTATAATGTAAAAAAAATAAAAATTCTTTCGTTCATAAAGTATATATAAAAAATTTCCAAAATCAGACTCCAGGAACGTTACACCCTTTAAATCATATAATAAGCTTTCTTTTTACATAATAAAAAAAGCTGTCATTTCTCGGTTTTTCACGGTAAAATTGTTAAATTTTCTAGGTTAAGTCAAGAGCATTAAATTATGGTTGCACGTGAACAAATAAGTTTATTTATATTCCATATTAATTAATTTGACATCACAATTTATTTAAGATTATATACTTTGGAAGATTAAAATAAAAAATTTCAAGTAAGTATCTTAAAGTATGTTCTTAATTTCTTATTGCAATATCGAGAGTCAAAAATAATCTTGTTATAACATCAAGAAGTAGAAGAATGAAAGAATAAAAAACTTCAATGTGTTTAAAAAAAAACATGTTTTAGGCAAATTTACGTGCATAAATGTTGTAGTCTTTATTGTGAGAAAGACCGCTCTGCGCACCTAGCGTTTTTCTAAGGAACTATTGTATCTCCATTTTGCGGATTATATTTTTTGTTTAAATCAAACAAATATTTGCATGAATACAAATGAATTTAATTTAAGCATATCCTTTATTTAAATCAAATAAACTGTACCGAACAAATTATTTGTTTGAATTAATACGGTCGATATTTTTAATTTATTAGCATAAAATAAATGTTTTGTTGATTGAAACAAAAAATTTGTTTCTTTCGATGACATTATATCAAATAATTTTTTTTGTTTGATTCAAACAAACATTTTTCTGAGTGGCACTGTAGTGGATTGTCAGGGTAGCCATAAGACTCGATTATTTAATTTCCCTGACATTTCCCTGACTTTTCCCTGAGAGAAAAGTATTATAAAAGCCAATAAGGTGTTTAATTTTAAAGGATCTATGGTAAAAAAATTTTAAAAAATGCGTTATAGCGATTAAGAAGTGCTTTCAAAATATTATT
>JBAGKK010460293.1:0-17428 GCA_037177015.1 Euceroptres primus
AGTTCAAAGATTCAGATTCAGTTCCAAAAATATAAATATACGTTATCATTTTCAATGCTGTAAATTGAAGAATCAATGAACTTAAAAATTTTCAAAATTTTATCATTTTATCATTTTTAAGCAATTTTAAGCTAGAAACATTAAAAATTAAATGATTACATTTTTTTAATAAACTGAACACTTCTTAAGTTAAAAGTTAAATTATTTTGATTTTAAATAGTTTAAAAATCCTTAAAATGCTTCAAAATTTTATTTCAAAGTCTTGTAACATCTACATGTTGTTTTACATTTTTTTAAATTTTAAATTATTTTTGCAATTTTTTTAGAACTTCTAAACATCTTTTAAAATGATTCGAATTTTTCGTAAAATTTTTCCTACAATTTCTTTTTAAAATCCTACTCAAATAAAAAAGTTTCTTTAAAATCTTCTTTTTTATGAATAATAGGTGTTAAATTATTATTTATGCAGCAAAATTCAACAATTTGACTTACAAATTAAGTTTTTTTTAAAAATAGAACAAGTAAAATTGTAACTTTCAAAGTTTAGTTTTTTTTTTGTTTATTTTTGAATATTTAATTTATAATTAATGATTTTAAATGAATAGTCAGATATTTCGAAATATTAAGTAATTGTTCTTTTTCTTATTCAAAACATTTCAAATTGAATGGTTTAAAAATGGAATATTAAAGACTGAAATAATATTTCAAATTTAATAAAAGCCTTTAATTATGAATATATTATTTTGAAGTTATTTTAAAATTGAAAATAGTTTACAAAGTTTCAATATGGTGTTTACATTTATTTAACTAATAAGACTTTCCAATTGAAACAGTTTAATTTTTAACGTTAAAATCTAAAAATTCGAAAAATTTTGAACTGATTCCGAATCGTCTTGTAAAATCAATTATCATTCACTTTTAAAATCTTAAAGTACAGTTCAATTTTAAAAATCATTAATTAATTTATATTCACAGTTGATCAACTAAAAATGGTTTTCATCCAAAATCTTTGATTTTAAACGCTTCTAGTTTTTAACTGTTTAAGTCTCTAAAACTGCTTTTTAAAATTCTTGAAGTTAAAACGTACGCTTAAAAATTAAAATCTAAAATGGAAAATTTTTAAAGTGAAAGAATTACGAATTGCGCACTCTAAACTGAATAATATCATAATTAAAAAGATAACAATTTAAATAATTATCTAAAAAACGGTTGAAATCAAAATTGGACAGATTTTTTCTAAAAATTTGTAAAATTTCCGATCAAAAAATAAATTCACAATGAGTCACGAAGCAAAGAAGCAAAAACAAATGTGTGAATAACGCGTATCTCGAACCTGATCATAGCAAGGAACTCCCAATTAGGATTTCCAGGGTCCAAATTCATGAGGGCTTCCTTTTCCTCTTTGAGCTCGGCCTGTCGTTGTCTCCTTTCCTCCCTGTTCTTCTTGAGTCTCTCAACCTCCTTGACGACATTGGACCTTCTGCCTCTTCCGTTTTCCACCATCTGCTGTGCCTGCTGTTGCTGCTGCATTTGCTGCTGATTTTGTTTCTGCTGTTTAGTGAGTACAGCGTTGGAAACATTGAAGGCCGGATTTGTCGTGGGTGTCGGAGGTATGTTCTCCACTTCTCGTCGTCCTGTCAGACCCGATATTGTGTCACCATGCCCGTTCACGGACGTCACGGGCGGCATTATATTGGTCGGACGACTCGGCTGCTGCTGTCTATTTCTATTTGACCCAGCTGCGAAAAAGGGAAAAGACTTTAAAAATTGCATATACCTCTCAATGCCGTATTTCAACCAAATGAATACGGGGGTATAATCTCTAATACGCTTCGCGAAGACGACTCCTGACCTCTTGAAAACAAAGTTACGAATTTAAAATTTTGAAACTTGTATTCTTATAGGAAATTTTATTGTGCATATTTTTTGTCTACAAAAAAAAGTTGCATCTTTTATAGTTTCCGAAATATTCATAAAAGCAATCGAATAAATGATTAAAGAGTTGTTCACAGTACCTATTTAACCAACAGGCCAAGGTAGGCCATGGCCTAGGGGCGCTGAGAGTTTTAGGGGCGCCGAGGGGTCTTAATTTCAAAAATTGAATTCAAAATTTCATTATTAGAAATTAGTTTTAGAATTTGAGCTGGACAATAATTTTAATAATACTATTTATAAAATTGAACAATTGCGATTATCATTATGTATATCAACTTATACTCTTATATTTATTTCATTTTCTCTATTCGTATTCAGTGCTGCTATGTTTTACAAAATGCCGTTCTACCCATTCATCGATTCATCGATGTCTCTTTCAAAGTAAGCGAATGAGATCATTGTTTATTCGTTTGGTCTCGATATCGCCAAGTCACTCGGTTTGTCCAGTCCAGTCGTGTCTTTATTCCAGTGCACTATCCAAACTAAAACTGTATTGTGCTGAAAAATCTTCGGCATTGATTTTATTAGAATAATCGATTAATTCTATCACCTACAATGTCTAGTTCTAGTGGAAAAAAATGGTTCACAAAGACGAAAAATTGCAAAAGAAAAAAGTGTAAAAGATGAAGAATTTTTGAAAAAAGTTTCAAAGGTGCAAACTTTTTTGCATCCTCTTCTAAAAGCGAAATCACTGCTTTAAATAATAATAAAGTCCAACAAGAAGATACTGATTCAAATACAGAGAAACGATGTCAAAATGATCAATCTGTATTGAATTCATCAATACATGGTTGAAATTTCACCAGAAAAAGTGGAATCCGGCAATAGATTTTTCTAACTCAAAACGTACTTATGTTTCTCGCTCACGTTACTGTACGAAATTAATTTTTTTTAAACTACTGAATGGAGATATACAGCAATACGATTGGCTTTTGTACTCCAAATCGCTAGGATATATGTAAGGTTTGCAAATTATTCGGAAATTTGAATCATCTCTAACAAGTTCTAATGGCTTCAATGATGGGAAAAATGCATCAAAATTGTTAATTTCACATGAAAACAGCAATGAGCAACGTAAATTCTGACAGAACTGTGTAAGAAAATTGTATTCTTTGAATACACTTTATAAATTATCTTTAACTATGTATTCAAAATTTTATTTTGTGAATAACATTTCTTAAGATTTAATTATCAATATTACACTAAAATACTGGTTTTGTTAAATTATAAATGTTTAATATGGAAGTCTTTTAATTTTTAATTCCAATTTCTTCGAATCTTGCGAATGTAAAGACTCATTTCCTTACAACATTTAAATTAAAACTTTTCATTTATATAAAAAATATTCACAATAAAGTATAATTTTAAAAATTTAATTCTGTTTTAATTATTATATTTTACAGCAAACAGTGTAAATACTGAATTATTAATTTATTTAACATTATTAAATATTATTTATTTGCTACAATTTTATATTATTTAGTACTGGAATATATTTGTTTGATTCGTTTTCATATTTGGTGAATTGTAAGTCACATCTGAGACTCTGGCTACAATCCACGCTCGAGGCCAGGCACTCGTGAATTAAAACATTAACAAAACTTTAACTATTTATTCGATTGTTTTTTGTGAATATTTCGGAAACTATAAAAACACAACTTTTTTTTTGTAGACGAAAAAGATGCGCAATAAAATTTCCTATAAGAATACAAATTTGAAAATTTAAAATTCAAGAAAAATAAAAGTTTGAAAATTCAAAATTCGAGAGAAATAAAAAAAGAAAAGGAAAGGGATTTGGTTGGTTGCCTTCTCATTTTTCTTTCCTCTTTTTTATTTTTGTGGGTTCTTTTTGTTGGGCCCCTTTTTGGTTTTATAAAGAAACATTTCACGGTGTTTGTCCAAATTTGGTCGGTGGATTCTTGGGTTTTTTTCAAGAGTTTGCATATTAACTTGATTATTGGACGTTAAATGGGATTTTGAATTTGATTTCGGTCTAATTTAAATTTCTTAAATTTTAATTTAAAATTCGTAACTTTGTTTTCAAGAGGCCAGGGGCCATGTTCGCAGAGCGTGTTAGAAATGATACCCCCTTATTGTAGCAAGACCCTCAATTGTACATAAAAAAACTTACGAATTTATTTTTTCAACACATTACACTTTTACATTATTTCAAGTGCTTAACTTTTTTTTTCGTTAAATTATATATCATTAGTAAATTTAAACAACGTGCTCTAATTTGAAATTTTTGAATTTACTTTTTTACTCCATCTCTCACCAATAAAAGATAAAAGAATGTCAATTCTTTAGGACTGACTAGGTCAGGGTCAATTCACTAGGATTTCACAATTTTAAAATTGAAATTCAAATGCGTCACTTTTTTCAGGCATTCCATTCATTAACTAATATAATTTAGATGGATTTTTCATAGCTAATAAACATTTTTCATTCTTTTTTCTGTTTGTTTGCCTTGGAAAATCCATTTCAATGATTAGTTTGTGAATGGGATGCCTGGAAAAAATATACTAATATCACGTCCGATGCATGTCCTTGATTTTCAATTTATCGAATTCCTTTTCTTTTTGTCTTTTTGTCATTTTACCATTATCGATCGACAAAGTCAAGTCTTGAACCTCCCGCCCCCCTTCCTGCTGGTCAATTATTGAGTTTCGCCTCTTGAAGCACCACCGACTCAAGAGAAACTTCATCGTAGCAAGAAGGATAAAAATTTATTTGTAATTAAACAAGAAAAGGACTCTCTAGGCAAATATTAAATTATTCGATTGTTTTTTTTTTTTAAATAATATTTTGCTGATTAAGGCGACGCCACAAGGAATAACGATGTGGTGGCGGCGGCGGAGGTTAGCCCCGAAAATCAGAACGAGAAAAGCACCCTTGTGCTTCAGGACACGTACACAAGGTGCACTGCTGAGGCTAACATCAAGTGCTTAGTACTTGGTTGGGGTCCTTGCCCTTGCTTGCTAGCTGGTAGTCGTAGGTAATAGCGTGTACGAATATCGACAGAGTATAATAGCACGTGGTTCTAGAAACGCAACACGCGGTCGCCCAGCGTAAAAAAACTTGTTTTGAACGATTGTATATGTATATAATTATTAATTTACACTTGAAATTATTTTAAATATTAGGTATATCAAATTAGGAAATTACTCTCAACACTTACGCTTACCTTTCACAGAGATGCTGGCCCTCGTGGAGTGCTGTAAAACAAACAAAAAATAACAATTATTAAAATCACCTAAAGAAATAAAAATTATATACAATACGTATGTACTATTTGTGCAAAGCTAATAAGAAGGCACGAAATTACAGATGTGGTGGCCTGTGCTGAAAATGAAAAATATATACAAAAAAGAATTTCATTCTCCTCTTCCTCCTCCTCAGCTATATTATATAACTCGCAGATTCGTATATAAAATAAATCTCTCAAATTTCGAAAGATAAATTTTTTATTCAACTACATGCGTAATAGCAGTATTGACTTTATACAAATAAATTACAATACATGTTCCGTCAAGTAGAATGTCCTACGACCTACACTCTACAGCAACAAAAAGGACAACAGCAACAGTAGCAAAAGGTGCGCGGCAGATTGATGAAATTGATTGGTGGTGAAAGGATAGCTCAGCATAATAATTATTTTATAGGATAAACAGCAGAGTGGAGTAGTGAATTCGTTTAAGTCTCTGAACAAAATTATTTGTCGTTTTGATTGCACAAAAAGAAATTCATTGAAAATTTACACTATAGGTATACCAATGCTGCATTAATAGAAAAAATAGTTACTTTAGGAAAAAAATCTGCATGTGGCTGAACCAGCAGGGCAGGTGAGGGAAAATCTGGAAATCATAGAAAAGTCAGGGAATTTTGTTGGTCAAGGAAAGTCATGGATAAGAGAGATTTTCTGTAGGAGGAAATTTTAGTAAAAAAGTGTATCAAAAATCCATTTTAAATTATAAATTTGATGAATTGCAAGTTTTATTTCGGAAAAATATATAAAAAGATTTGTTGCTAAAAAAGCAAAAGATTTATATTGTGATCTTGACCTATTATAACGGTCAAGAAAAAATAAAAATTGCTCGGGTAATTTAGAAAATGCAATTCCGCGAACAGCCTGAACCTGATCAGCTATATCATATCTATATTGAATAACCGTAATAAATGTAAACCAAGAAAAAAATACTTAAATTATCATTAATACTTTAGTGCTGAATAGCAATTGAATGTATGAAATTACATTTAGACTATTTAGATGAGGATTGCAGCTCCAGCCACACCGCGACGACACTACATATTATACACTGTAAAAAATGTCTGCGAAATTTTACGTAGACTGTTGTTGTAAAATTATACTGATAAGTAAATATACAGCAGTAGTGAACGTAAGTTCACAACTGCTGCGGAAAACTACATCGGCTGTCGAGGAGAATAAACGAACCGTTGAGCAATGGTGTAATATCACATCTTGGGTCCTAGGAACTTTACCGCTGCAAAATGAAATTTCAGAATTCGAATATGTAAAATTACCATTTGTGGTAATTATATTACCATTACATTTACTGTTGAGACTGAAAGTTTAATTTCATTTTTTTGTAATTTTACTTAATGGAAATATATTTTTACATCGATAACGTGCAGAGTAATAGAATCAATTAAAATATATTATATATTTAATACATAATGTTTAAGAATATTAATGTAGAGAAGTAGATGATTTCAATGTTTTTGGCAACTCACAAAATAACTATAAATGATCGTGAATGATTGTTCCTGAAGACATATATGAGTATTGTAATAAGAAACTGCTGAATTTGGCACTATTAATTTATGCAGAAAGGTAAGTGCATAGTTCATTAATTCTATAAATATATAATAGCCCTGTTTAGTATCTAACCTCTCTTTGGTGGTTCATCATTAAGAAGAGTGTTTGCTATACATGTAGAAAATTTAAAAAAACGTTAAATATATCTTAGAATGTTTCTTCAGTTTCAAAAATTTATGTTGCACATTTTTAACTCAATATACACTGCTCTCGCGATATATGTTCCCTTAATATAAGTCCTTCCAGGAATTTTTGCCGATGGTCCAAGGGGATGAGAGAACTGAGCTCGGACCTCAGCGGAATTTCGGAAGTACCGTAGCAACAAAGCGAGCAGTATCCTAAGCGAATAATTTCCTCAGTTCACTTCAGTTCGTTTTCAGTGTTTTGGTTATGCGTTATATATAATAATAAATAATAACTAAATAAAACTCAAAATTAAAGTAAACGTTTAATTAAACTTATGTTTAAAAAATATGTTTCACCTGTGACAAAAATGAATCAGAAATAGTTCATACAGCCCTGACTTGTTTACGTTTAGACTCCCGTTTTAATTCCAAGGCCATTGCAGGCTATCCCCGAAATCCGACTTAAATCGGGGGAGCAGTGTATAAAGATATATGAATTGATAAAACATATTATCATCAGCTTGTTCAAATAGCTCAGTGGATACGTGTCCAGTGGCTTATCATTATTAATATAAAAAAATCAAAACTTCCGTTTCGTTTAAAACACAAACTACCATACCAAGGACTTTCATTCTTTAACAATTAACACCTACACGATAGTGTTAATGTATGTAGGTTTTTTTCGACTGCTTTTTCCTACTCCTCACCAGATATTGTTATGCACTATGCATTATAACGATAATGTAAGAATTTATCTCCACCAAAGATGAGTAAATACAAATGTGTCCTAATTATTTTATAAGTAGGTTAAGCTACTATTAATGTTAGCAGGTGCTACACTTAAGAAGAAATAAGATGAATGTAAAAAAAAATATATACTTCTGTAAATATGTTTTGTAAAAAATATTCGATAAATAAATATATATATATATATATAAAAAAAAGTGGCTTATGCGTCTTCATCATCATGCAACTACGTTGCGTTCGAGTGTTCAAGTCCTGCCATCTAATGATTTTTTCTGTTTCAGTTTATATTGTTATTTAATGCAATTTTAAATTTAAACTAAATGATTATATGTATATTTATATAGCAAAACAAAATGTTATTAATATTCAATTGAAATTATTTTATAAAAAAGTGTAATAAACGATTTTTTTATTATCTGGAAACTTATTTATTTCGGCGGAATTTCACGTTTTCGTTGCGTAAAATTACCCACTCAGATCTGAATATCACAGCTGCATTTATAAAATTCATCACCAGATGGAGTTTTACCATCTACGATTGTAAATTCCCCATGGCTCAGTAAATTTACATATAGAAGTAAATTTACATCAATTCTCGACAGTCATTTTACTCCCATCGTCCAGCGATGTAAAATTTAGCAGATTTTTTTACACTGTAATGTTTTATATAGTATTACCATATTTATTTCATAGCAGAGCTAATATTATTCATTCTTTGAATTTCTAGAAAATTAATGTGTTCAGAGGTTTAAACAGCAACAAATAGGAATAGGTACTTGTACCGAAAGTCGAGACGTGACTCGTACAGGGAGTGTGTTTCCACCGTGGCGTCCGTGTGTGCTTTCCTCTTGATTTTCCAAATCATCGAGGCCTTCGTCGTCATCTTCCTCATCAGACGAGTCCTATTTTTTTCATTATTTAAAAAAATATAGAAAAAATTCAATCAAGTTGATGAGTTTTAGATTTTTATTTGAATTGTATGATTTCCAAGATTTGATCAGCAGCATCGGCGGTATCGTCGATTAGAAGCAGCGTCCATGAGGGAGAAGATAATTTGATTATAAATTAATAAGTGTAATATATTTTGTTTGTAATAGACCTTGCGAACGTAAATGGGACGATTTAAAAAATAATAAATAGTAGAATTATATGCATAATGCATTGTAATTGCATTATGTAATTTATGTATTTCCTTATTCAAATATTATATATGTACCCACTTATACTCATTATGACTTCTCTCCCTATAAAAAAAAAGGGATTAATCCCTTATGTTATGAGAACGTGTAGGCGGATGTTTTAATGTCGGTAATCACACTAAAGCCTTGGAACTTGTGCACATAATAGAAAGTAGAGGACGTAATTCGAGGAGTTGTTCGTCAAGTCCGCATAGAACAAATGATAGGTACCGTCAACGGGACAATTTCGGACACGTGGGGTAAATTCGGACAGCCCTAAATTGATATTTTAAATTATTCAAAACGGTTCCAACTAGAATATGAAATCAGTTTAAGCCTTAACTGGTTCCAGATCCTAATTAAAATCACTTTGAGTAAATTAAGCGATGAATCTAGGACTGTCCGAAATTACCCCAAATGTCCGAAGTTGACTCGTTTGACGGTACACAAAAGCGAGACTACTCTTGCCTCACATAATACGAGATGCTTTCTATTCTTGTGAAAATTAATTTAAAAATATATACCATACAGACACATTGAAATATGTATGATAATTTGACATTTAGGAGTTGATTCAGCAAAACAATACTACTTTTGTGTTATTTTAACACCAGATCTAGTGACAAAATTGAAAATAACCTGCAGCAAAATCCCAAGAGTTTCTGTTTATTGGCATAAACATAGCCAGAAAAATCAAAGTGTTAAATTTCTTGAGTGTACTTGATTAATAAATGAAATCTGAATTCTAAATTGAACTACACTGAGAAAAAAATACTTTTGAATCTATAGCGTATGCTATTACTATCTGTCAAAAGCAGATGCTATAGATTGCAAATAGTATTCTCTGGAATTTATAGCATCGCTGTTGAATCAAACTCTACTATTTTTGACTCAAAGTTTACCGATTTGAATCAACAGTGATACTGAAAATTCTATAGTATATTCTTATAAATCAATAGCATCTGCTTTTGGCAGATTGCAATAGCATATGCTATAGATTCAAAAGTATTTTTTTCTCAGTGTAGCAACGTCAATAGCCGCGTTTGTAGCGTTCATCAGGGTAAAAAGGTAAAATTTATCCTGAACTTGGTGTAGTTTCTTTCATGTTTTGTTATCCGAGTGAAGGCAATTCTGACGAAATTCAAATGATTCGCTGACATATAGGCAGGTATTCAATTATAACAACCGGCAGTGAAAAAATAGGAACCCACTCAAAAAAAAAAAAAAAAAAAAAAAGTCATAATCGGACCAAGGCCTTTTAGCAAATTTCTTCTATTTTTATTAATTACCAAATAAATTAATGTCAGTAAAATCGACCGAGACCGTTTTTCTTCACGTTTTTTGTGGGCTCCTTTACACTCAGGAAACTATTTGTTTGAATCAAATAAAAAAATTTGTTTGATATATTATTGAAAGAAACAAATTTTTTTTCAATTAACAAAACATTTATTTCAGTTTAATAAATGAAAAATATTTACCTTAATTATCGAAACAAATAATTTGTTTGGTACAATTTGTTTGCCTTAAGTAAAGGATTTACTTAAATTAAATCCATTTGAGTTTATATAAAAATTTGTTTAATTTAAACAAAAATTATAATCCATATACGATAATTCCTTAGAAAAACGCTAATAGCGCAGAAGGATCTTTCTCACAATAAATACTACAATCATACTGAATATAAAGGCGTCTGAAACATGTTACAGTACTGTCGTTACGCATTCCTCGCATCCCGACAGGTAGTCTAAAAAAAGTGTCTTAAACTTGACACTTTTTAACCAGAAAATTGAAAATTTTTTAAAATTATTTATAAAATTGAATAAAGTTCAAAAAACAAAACCTTCACTTCATTTAAAACAAAAAATGTTTAAAGCAACCAAGAACTTTATTTAATTTAAACAAAAGATTTATTCGATCTAAATAAAAATTTCTTCAAATAAAATAAATACGGACAAATAAAGAATTTGTTTTAATCAAACAAACATTTGTTTGACCCCATATCAACGTTATAATTTGTTTGATTCAAACAAATGTTGTTTGAATCAAACAAATGTTGTTTGAATCAAACAAATGTTGTTTGAATCAAACAAATGTTGTTTGAATCAAACAAATGTTGTTTGAATCAAACAAATATTTTTCTGAGTGTAGGAAATAAATTAACGCAGCAACAAAATTAAAATTTTAATTTTATATACCAAAAATATAATATAAAAATGATTAAAAATTCTTTAAAAAAAAAAGACAGATAATATTAAAATAATTTAGCTTAAATCAGCAAACACTTTCGAAATTGCACAGAAATTAAAAAACATTTCTTTTTCACTGAATTCTCCACCGCTTAATTTTTACCATACTATTTGTAGAAACACTAAACTGTAGAAAAATTCGGTTACCTCAATTACATGTTTGTGCCAATCATTTTGAAACATACCTCAAGCGAAAAAAACAATAGATAAAAAAAAATAAGTAAAGTGAATGCCCCATTTCCTGACTATTTAAGGTTACGAGCTACAGTTTTGGTAATATATAAAATGTCCCTAAGGTTTAAAAACATCAACTTGAATCTCATGTAGAATTTGGCTATTTTTCTTTCAAATGAGCGTAAAAAGATAAATGGTTGAAAAATGCCCTAAAGATAAATGTTTATATAAAAAATTCTGAGTGACTCAATTCCTGATCACCTAAATTTTAACGTATCATAACCCTTTGACACAATAAATAAAGACTTAACTGTCAAATCTATCTGAAAAGGATTAGTGCTATTGATTTTATCTAATTTTGAAAAAAATAGACTTTTCAAAATACATGTGATCAGGAATTGGGGCATGATCAGGAATTCGAACATCTACCTTATCTCAAGTCCTGCACAAATAGAGTCAATTATTATTCAACTACACTATTATACAAACCACAAAATAAACTCTATAGATATGTTTTACGCAGTCTTTTTAAAATTGAACAGTCTCTGCTCCTGCATTTTGCTGAGATAAATAACTGAAAGCGCGGTTATCGCGAATAAAAAGAAAATTCCAACTACTGTACTCGTACCTCGAAGACGAGCAGGTACTGGAACATGGCTACGCCTACAACCCAAGACACACATTATTCCTTCTTGGTGCGAAGAAAGAGGTTAGAAGCGTAACCAAGGTAACTCTTAAACAAATTTCTATTCCATATTCCATTATTATATGTAATAGTCGATAAACTATGTGAATTTGCCTGATGCTCTACTGCCCGTTGAATACTTGATGGAAAAACAATTTGCCTATATGTGGTATTTGCGCGTGGATTATTGTATTGTTTGATTATTGTATTGAGTATTGCGCTTGATTATTAAGCTTCAGAAAATTTACAATTTTTAAAAAGTCAAATTTGTATCAAACTCTCAAAGAAAGAAATACACTATTGTAAATGTATTAACTAGAACAACACGCCGATGACGACGACGACGTCAACAGAAGCAGAGAAACTTAAGCAATTTTCGGAAAACGTAATAAGTGATCGAATTTAAAAATTCGATCATTGATCATTGAGTAGAAAATTCCAGAAATGTTCAGAAACACAAAACACACACACACAATTTTCTTCCTCCTAGATGAAGCTTTGTAACGGTTACATTTTATAAAAATTTATAAATTAATTTAATTAAACGTTCTTCATTTGATAAATGTCTACTTGTTTTGAACAATTGTTCGGGTGTGTGTGTGATAGTGTGTATGAATGTCACACTTTTTTGTGAACACGATAACTTGAGAACGGTTACAGATAAATTGATGAAATTTGGAGGGCTTATTTTTACCACTAATATCTCCAATCAGACACAAGGATTTCAAAAAATATTCATTGGATTTTTTCCCAGTACTTTTGAAATACTTGAAAAATCGGTTTTTATAATTAAAACTTTTCTCATTATCACAATTCAAAGTTGATGCATGAGAAAAAAAGATTCCTTAACTCGAAAGAAATCGATTTAATTATGGCGACAATTGTTTGTATAAATTTCGTTTTGACAATTAAAAAATTCTCACCCTTGCTCTGGATGTTGCCAGCATATGATCGTTGACCTGAGCAGGTGGGCCCATAGGTTTTGGATTTAATTCGGGATTGAGGGCAAGAATCGCATCGATCTCCACCTGAAATAAATGCACAATTAATATTACAAAAACTATCGGAAAACACTGTAAAGCCATGCTTGCGCACAGATATAGCAAAAAGAAATGAAACTTTAAATCGACGTCTCCATCCAATATGAGTCTATTTGCTGGCAGCGCTGTGTATGAGTCTATCTGCGTTTAGCGCCGTGTAAGAGACTATCTGCTGTTCGTAATCATAGCAGATAGTCTCTTACACGGCACTAAATGCGAAAGAAAAACAATTTTTTCATCACTTCTTTCTTTTGTTATTATGATTTCTACTTTGCAGAAAATAAATTGCTGGCAATTATATTTGTTCAAAAATGATTGAAAATTAAAATCTTGTCTTGATAAGATTACGCTCTATAATACATATGCTATTAGAGATACCTGCTGCTTTCTTCGAGGAATAAAGCTCTGATGATGCATGGTTTAAAAAAAAAACCTACTTAATTATTAGTACTCAAAAGAGCGGAGGCTCAATGGGTAAAGTGTAAAAAATAAAGATTCTCGCGTGCACACTCACACACAATCACAGATTTCAAATTTTTCATTCTACGTATACGTATGAAGAGGACAGCAGGGTGTCTGAAATGATATATTTTTGTTAGATTGGCCGCGAGCGCTTCCTACTTTTTGAGGATCAAAAACTTTCTAAATCAATTTTTAGGACTAAAGATTGTGCCCAACAGAAGAAAATCAACTCGCAAACAGATTCCAGTTAACTTGAAACTGTTCAACCAGTGCTGTCCAAGTCACACACTTATTGCGATCAAGATCGTCGAAAATAGACCACACTACCATCACCACCACGTTCCCAATAACCAACGTCGAGTGCAGGTGGCCTCTTTGGCTTCGGGCGTAAGCTCGAAATTGAAAATAAACCTAATAACCATGACCTAGGCCCCAGGGTCCCTAGAAATCAGCGATCTTCCGCATAACATCTCTTTGTATCGATGAAGCTTCCTAGCATCGATGCTGCTTATATTATTTAATATAAATTATAAAATAGTATATTGAACCAGTGCGGGCAATCGGTGGCCCCGTACGAGTTCCTCATACTATTTTTTTTTACAAGTGCGTAACAAGGGGCGGAGGGGCAGGAGGTTTGGGAGGCGAAGCCCTTCACAGAGAAGAAAGGATTTAGAAAGAAGATTTTATTTCGTTCTACTGCATCAAACATATTGGAGGTTTAAAGACATATTAATTTCTTAAATGACTTTATTTTGAACGTGTTAAATCATTTAAAAACGCATCTGCAAACGATCTGCTGTTATATAGGTTATGTAGTTATTAAAAATAATAAAGAATCGGGATTCCCCGATTATCTATTGTTTTTTTAATATACCAAGAGATGGCGGCAGCGTCGATGAAAACTTTCGATACAAATATGTACAAAATTAAATTAAATTTTAAAAAACCGATTAAATAAAATTGTCTATGAATAATTTGCTTTATGTCGGAAGGAAAGTTCTATCCTAATATTAGAATGATCGACAGGTCTTTCGCACTATTTCTTGTTTTTCGAATAAAATAATAATCGAAAATTTTCATTAAAAAATGTGTAGCTTTTTATGTGTACTTAACAAACTAAATATGGAGAACAGGAAACAGTGGATAAATAATTCGATTAGACAGAGTGTTTATACTCATATGTATGACTCACCTCCTTTCCTTTGGTTTCTCCTCTTTCGAACCATTCGACAGTGACACTTCTCAGGTCCCAGTTAACACCGGAGACTATCGCTGAGTGAACTCGACCTGAAACCAAAACCAAATTATGTTAATCCTCTTTATTCATTAGTCTCTTTATTTATTAGATATAATATGTGTATAAGTGTTTATCATTGAAGAGAAAATTTTAAAAAAGATGTGCCCTCTGTAAAAAAACAACCAAATGCGCCAATTTTGAAGCCAGCAATTATGCTCTGCTATAATGTAGTACATAGTTTTCAACAAAACTACTATACTGTTTTGCTGCCACATGCTGAATCAATTCAATCAAAGTAAGCGCGCAGAAGAAATACTGTAAGGTACATTCGCAGGTAGTCCGTAAAATGAGCCTGTAATATCGAATCTCATGCCTTTCATAAGCATCTGCCTCACTTTACTGACTACCTGTGAATGGACCTTACTGTATTTCATTATTCGGAGCATCAACATTTTTGCAACACCGCCCTATCTTTTCACCTTGACATTTATTTGTCCCCTCTGCTGATGACCATATATTGCTCGTACAATCGACAAAAAGTTGTATTTTTTTTTTCTTTTATCAGCTCCGCAAATTCAAAAATGCAGAGGTTGGCTATTTATTAAGACTATCACAATAATCACACGAGATATGCTGAATTATAGAACTTGAATTGAATTATAGACTTGTATGATTAATTCCTTCTGCCCAAGTATTCTTGTGCTCAATCGTAGTACAGATATTTAAAAATAATATTGATATTGTGCTAAAGCTATTTATCCAGTCTTCAAAGAATAGATTTTTGTTGCAAAGTCTATATTAAAATAGAGTACATATTGTGTACGTCCATATTGAAACGTACCACTTTGTCGATATGGAGTTATGCATAGGACCATATTCTCAGATGAATTCCCAGCATTTTAAAAAAAAATCGAACCCTCTAGCTTAAAGAATGAAGATGTGAGACACTTTCAAAGTTCGAAGTTTGCGAAACAACATTTCGAGAAAATCGCAGAAGTTTTCATTGCAATTAAATTCAAAAGCAATTAAATACCAGTTGAAAGTTAAAGAGATGTTATTTCAATAAGCTCAGTAACAACGTAAAGATTAATATAAGGCAGTAATTATGTAATATAACTTTTAAAATAATGATCAAATATCGGTTTTTCTTATAATCGACCGAGTTATTGACAAAGTGGTCTGTTTTGAAACATCGCTTATTTTGTGGAGTTCTAGTTTGACGTTATAGAGTAAAAATTCTGAATCGTATTCTTAATGAAATTACGAACAAATAAACCCAAAAAAGAACCGTGAAGGTTAAATAATGAAAAAGTTATCGCACACAATTCTGAACAAAATTTTCAATCTAACCTGCAACTTTCGTAAAGTAAATTTCTGCAACGTTTCGATCATTTTCCTCAAAAATGTGCACTTCAAGGAATTAGTTTTTAAAAACAGTTGACATCTTACAATTTTATAAATTTTGTTGTGAAAAATTGGTAGTTCAGTGAAGAAACTGAGCCAACCTAACTTTCGTAAAGTAACCTACCTGAAGTTCTGAACGTTCTAAGTAATAAACGAAATGAAAAAATAGTACATTATTCGCCAAGTTTAAACGCAAATTTTGGCGAGAGCGTAGTTTAAATCACGAAGCGAAGCCGAGGGATTTAATCGCTCGAGCCAAAATTTTCGTTTGGACATGGCAAATACAGTGCTTTTCGTCATGAGATCGAGAAAAAGCCAAATGAAAATGCCGAAAAATATTTTTCCAACTTTTTCCACAGATATTCGATTAGAGCCAACCAAAAGTGCATTTTGTGCAAGAAAACACCGGCAATTATCAATTAGAGGATTGAAACTACCTTTTAAACAATTTCAACTTCGCACGGATGTACACTTTTATCTAAATTTCCTCGATTAGAATCATTTTTTGGCAACTAAATAATTGTTTCGATTACTAAACTAACTTTCGTGGTGGTGGGAGATCCCAGACTCACTCCTAAGTGAAAATAACCAAGAATCGATATTTTGGCCAAAGGACCCGAATTAGAATGCTTTTTGCCACTTAAAAAAGCCTAAAAAATAGTTTCGAAGACTAGGCAAATATTCATGGTGATGGGAGACCCCGGACTCAACCCCTTCGATCCACCCTTAAGTGAAAATTCGACCTTTCGTCCAAACGCCTCGGATTAGGATGTTTTTTTGCTACTTAAAAATCCTACAAAGCATCCTAATCCGCGTCCTTTGGACAAAAGATCGAATTTTCACTTAAGATTGGGTCGAAGGGGTTAAGTCCGGAGTCTCCCACCCCCATGAATATTTGCCTAGTCATCTAAACTATTTTTCAGGACTTTCAAAGGAATAAAAAAACATACTAATCCGGGTTATTTAGACAAAAGATTTATTTTTGGACATTTTCACTTAGAGGTGGGTCGAAAGGGGTGAGTCCGGGATCTCCCACCACTACGAAAGTTAGTCTAGACATCGAAACTATAGAACTCAGCAATAAGACTATGATTATAGTAAAGAGAGAATTTTTGTACTGGAATATTAGTATGCTGCCGCTTATGTCTCATGTTAGGAAGTTTTGGTCTATTAACTTTCCTGCTCTACTACACTGTGTCTGAGCTGGTATGTGCGTAAGAAAGTGACGTAAGACTTAAACGGGAATCCTAGATCCAACCGCAGCAAAAGAACATTCGCCTAGTTGTTTCTGACATATGCAACCATCAGAACAAGCATAGATGATGATAAAGTAATAAAAACATTGCAGTCCAATATAT
>JBAGKK010460624.1:0-17424 GCA_037177015.1 Euceroptres primus
TAGCGCGACGATTAATAATATCGGAGCGCGAAGCGCGACGGCCACTCCGCGCGCCCTAGGCGCGCTGAAACTTGCGAACGAAGCGCGCGATGAGAATGTGCCCGCGCCCCGAATGGGGCCGGGCAGATTTTTTATTGCTAGGTTTAAGATAATAACCCTAAACCACAAAGTCACTTACGTATGTTTTTACTTTGGACGGCAGTCTACAGCCTTAAGAAAAAAATGTTACTACATAATGAAAACTACTGGGACTTAAATCTTAAACTTTTTGGCAATGACCGAAATACAACAAACAATGATGCTTTATTTTAATAATTGATTTAAAAATAAAGAAAATTGAAACAATTAAATTCACATTGTTGTTGCCTACTGTTAGAAAATTCTTGAAACTTCAACCACTTTTTATTTACTGCGATTGAAAATTCATTTACTGGTGATTGAAATTTAATTTACTCTGTTTGAAATTCCATTCATTGTGTTGGAAAATTCATTTTTTTTTGATTGAAAATTCATTTATTTTAATTGTAAATTCTTCCGCTTTTGTTGAAAATTAATTTAACTTGGTTGAAAATTGATTCAGTTATACGGTATTTAAGTAATATACGGTAATTGAATAAAGCAGTGCAGATTTAAATAATAACCTAGAATTTTCTGTGTAATAACAGGAAATACGCCATATAATAAAGTAAAACAGTCCCTAGGAACAAAATAAAATCAGCGTAATCCTTTTAACCAAGTTGAACATAACCTTTGACTATAAAATTTTCGGAATATGCCAAGATAAAAGGAAGATTCAAAAAATATAAAAACAAAAAGCAGACTGAAACCGTATAATGTCTGCAGATAAGTACCTCCGTTGGAAAGTAAGCGCGAGCAGCAATGTTGCCGGTAAGCTGCTACCGTATTTCTGTCTCACCGTGTATAAGTTACGAGCAACGTGCTTCTCGCGGAACCCGGCAATTAACGTGATCTATCGCATAGATGTAATAACGCGCACTTCCACCTTGTTTTAAGTGTTTCGTTTCAGTGGCTGAAAAAATATGGCGGACGGCGCGGGTATCGAGTTGCCTTGGCTTTCCTGCAAAACCCCTGCAGAACCTACCGACTCCTATCTCGTTTCTCGTTGAAAGAAAAAAAAAAGGTCATGAATTAACGATGGCCCGAGAATGATTTACCCCGACAATATCTCTTCGACGAGCCCTCAGTGTGAAACATCGTGTATAAGACTTTGACGATAAAAAGTAAGAGGCAAAATCACGACCTTCTAAAATCGAGATTTATTTCAATATTACATATAGGGGAGAGTGACCCGAACTGGATATGCTCCCGACTTGAATAATTCGTAAAAATGAGTAAATACTTGAATTAAACGAACTGAAGTAATTTTTTATGAGTAAAATTATCAAAAAGGGATTCTGTATACGGTATACCCAGGGTGTCTAGCGTCCTGGAAATCCTTGAAAACCTGGAAAAGTCCTTAAATTTTTTTTTACCTGGAAAAAACTGGAAAAGTCTTTGAATTTCACTCATAGTCCTGGAATTCTCATCTCTCTACATTTGAATTAGTAGTTTTCTTCAAATGCTGTCATTTGAAGAAAACTACTAATTTAAATGTAGAGAGATAAGAATTCCAGGACTGTGAGTGAAATTCAAGGACTTTTCAGGTTTTTCCAGGTGAAAAGAAATTTACAGGTCAGAGAATTCTGGAAAGTCAGGGAAAACCTTCAGTCAGGGAATTTTTTTGATTCAACGAATTATAATAATATCTCAATAGTTATAATTATAATTTAACAATTGTTATAATTATATAATTATATTATTACAAAATCAGGGATCACAGTCAGGCTCCTATTCCCCCTTTCCTCCCTTTCCCCTTTTATTCTCCAAATCTCCTAAAATAACTTTTTAAAAAAGTTTCATTCCTTTTTCTCCCATTTTTCCCTTTTTATATTCAAATTTCCGAATAGTATTCAAAAAATTAGGAGAAACAGAAACTTGTGATATTCAAAAATTCTTCTAATCTAAACCTTTTCCAGAATCTTCTAAAATTTTCTGAATACTTCCGTAACCTTCTAGAATTTTCTATATTTAGATTCTTCTGAATTCTTCCATAATCTTTTAGAACCTTCCGGATTCTAAATAAATAATTTTATTTATCTATAATAATCTTATAAAATTTTAAAGAGTTATTAATACAATCTTAAAGAATTTTGAAAATTTTTTTAATATTCTACAAAATATGTAGTTCCAGATATATAGTTCCAATATGTATGTTCCAGAATCTTCTGAAATCATCTAAAATCTTCTGAACTCTTCAATAATTTTCTAAAATCTTCCAGAATCGTCAAGAATATTCTGAAATGGACCTGAAGTTTTGATCGTTCAAATGAACGAACTTTTTTTCTGAACACAAATTTATTTTGAAATATCGTTCAATCTAAAAAATAAAAAGAAATATCATTCAACAAATTATAATTATATCTCAATAGTTATAATTATAATTTAACAATTGTTATAATTATATAATTATATTATTACAAAATCAGGGATCACAGTCAGGCCCCTATTCCCCTTTTTCTCCCTTTCCTCTTTTACTTTTCAAATCTCCTAAAATCACTTTTTTTTTATAGTTTCATTCCTTTTTCTCCCTTTTTCTCCTTTTTATATTCAAATTTCCGAATAATTTTCCAAGAATTAGGAGAAATAGAAACTTGTGATATTCAAAAACTCTTTTAATGTCTTATAAAATATCCCATAATTTCCAAATTTTTAAAATTTACGAAAGTTTCCTAAAATCTCTTAAAGTCCTCCAGAATCTTAAAAATTAATTTAAAATCCTTGAAAATTCTCCAAAATATTCAAGACTGTTCTAGAACCTTCTGGGTCCTCCTACAATAATCTTATAAAATAATATCCCAACATTTTTCAATATTCTACAACATATACTAGACTCTACCAGAATCTTCTAAACTTTTCTCAATACTTCCGTAACCTTCTAGAATTTTCTACAGAATCTTCTAGAATCCTCCAAAGTCCACGAAAGATTACCGAAATTCTCTTAAATTCTTTAGAATCTTCAAAACGTACCTGAAATATGTAAAAATTCTCCAAAATATTCTAGGCACTTTTAAAATCTACAATCATTTAGATTCTTCTGTATTCTTCCACGATCTTTTAGAACCTTCTGGATTCTAAATAAATAATTTTATTTATCTATGTATAATAATCTTACACAGTCTTAAAGAATTCTTAATACAATCTTAAAGAATTTTGAAAAATTCTTTAATATTCTACAAAATATACTAGTATGTTCCAGAATCTTCTAAAATCGTCTAAAATCTTCTGAACTCTTCCATGATCTTCTAAAATCTTCTAGAATCGTCAAGAATATTCTGAAATGGACCTGAAGTTTTGAACGTTTAAATGGACGAACTTTTTTTCTTAATGCAAATTTATCGTTCAATATCGTTCAATCCAGAAAATAAAGCGAAACTTTCCTATTTAAAATAGTAATAGTCTTAATTTAACATACTACAAAGTGCTATTTTAAACAGAAAGTGTCACTGTCTTATTTAGAGTTAGCTCTTTGTACAATTTAAATGGTAAAAGTGCTAATTTAAAGTAATACAAAGCGTATTTTGGAATTTCAAGGCACAACTGCCAATTTTAAATAGCACTTTTTGCCACTTACTTTTTACCGTGCTTAGAACAAATTTGAGTTTAAAACGAAATAAAATAAAGATTTCGTTAATTTATACTTTCAAAACTTCAAGCACATTATTCTAAAGTGTCTTAGAATTTTGTAGAATTCTTAAGAATCCTTTAGAACCCTTTCAAAAGACTAATAATCTTGAAGAATCTTCTAGACTGTTTTCAGAAACTTCCTCAAATTTTGTAGACTTTTTGAGTCTTCAAAAAAAAAAGTCTGAAAGAGACTAGAATTTTAGAACTTAAGTTAGATAGACTAGTTAGATAACTTAGACTAAATTTTATAACTTTATGGAAAATTTTGGAAGAATTAAGAAGTCTCTGGGAGATTCTAAAACACTAAAAACTCTAGATTGTAGAGAATTTTTTTGGGATTTCAAAAGATTTAATGAATTTTCAAGTTTAGGGAAACATAAAAATATTCTAGAAGATTTTAAAGGTTTGTTGAAAACGCCAAAAGTCATGAAGGATTTTTGAAAATTCTAGAGCATTACAAAGATTCTAAAAGTTTGGAAATTTGAGGAGTGTTTTATTAGATTCTAGGCAGGAATCTAAGAGTTTTGAGGACTTTTTAAAGTTCTGGCAAATTGCAGCTTCCTTGGTATTTTAAAAAAAACTTCCCTCCTTTTTTTTAAAATCCCCTTTTTGGAAAAAGAAATCCCTTTGTTTCCTTAAAATTAAACTAGTGAACCAATGTGATCCTTGTATTACATAATTATAATTATAACGGGAGATAACGGTCAGGGAAAATGAAAAATTGGTCAGGGAAAGTCAGAGAATTTTGAAATTGGAATTTTGTAGCAACCCGGAATGAAATCAGAAGTCGCTTATCAATTGCTTTAGTAAGCTTTTCTAAAAAACTACATATTCACTTAGAAAAACTTATTAATAAATTCATTTAGTTAGTTCACTAAATGAATGTGTAGTTTTTTACTGAAAAATTTTAATTTTTTTATTAAAGATTAATAGAAACGCTCACTAAGTAACTTACTTAGCACAAAACTCTTAATTCTTCTTACAGAGTATTTTCTTAAAAAATACTTTATTGAGCTTATACAGATAAATACAGTTAGCTAAACTCAAGAATTTCATAATTCGTATAATATACATTTTATATGGTTCATTTAGTTGTATAAATTATTTCTATCGTACAGGTTCAAGAAAAGAAAGATTTTGTCCATGAAAGTTTATGGTAATAATTAAAGAATGATTCCTGGAAAAATTTATTTTTCACCTGGGAAACCTTGAAAAGTTCTGGAATTTTTTTAAGGAGAAACGCTAGACACCCTGGTTTACCACTTATTGGCCGTTTTTAAATTAAAATATTAAAAAATTTGTTTTTAACATGAAGATCTAAATTTTAGCCTCTGATAATTTCGTCATTTTTACTGCCGTGGGATTTTTTTACAACCGTTTCTTTTGCTCTTTGTATTCACGGAACATTTGGCTTTAAAACTTTCGACAGAAACAGGCTTTTAATTATCACAAACACCGTCATTAAGATGTTTTTATTGGTAGTGTCATTTTCCCCGCTCTGGGTAATTCGTAAAACAAAAACATTTAAAAGTTTTTCAAATGACTTGCGTATTTTGCCAACAAAAAAAGCTAGCTATTTTAATAGATTTTGTCAACATTTGAAATTGGCAGGAGTGGCTGCCATCATTCAATAGTAAATACGCTAGAGGTAATAGGTGGTGTACTTTTTAAAATATATTTAAAAATATTACTTTTATCAAGACAAAAGCATTTAAAAGTAACAGTCCTGAAATGCTATTCGATGAAATCAAAAGTGAAATATCGATCAAATAACAATGTGAGTGCTTTAAAACACGATTATCCGGATCGTAGTCCCAAATCCTAATCTGGATAAAAGTGCAATGGTTCAGAAAAAAAATTAATTACGGATAAATATCTGATATAATCTTTGTTACTTCACTGATATTGTTTAAAAAATGTTTTGTCTTCAATTTGATACGTAATACTTCTCTTTTTTCTGTAAAATGTTTAATTATTATAAAGTCAAAATTTTTTTATCCAGATCGAGTCACTCTCTTCTATTTATTTCCAGTATTTTGCATTTTGGTCCATTTTAAGTTTATATCATTTATAAAATTCTGTAATATAAAGGTTTATTGAAATAAACGTAACAGCAAAAACAGGATTGAATTGATTAAATCTTGTCGTGCGGCCATGAGACGTGTCTCGAATAAATCATATATTCATCGCGAGCTTTCATTGTTTGCCGTTGTCACTGGAAAAGTATTTTCGAATTTTTAATAAACTCGGTCAACAATGAACTTCGTAATTGGCCAGGGGCTGAAAACAAAAGCAAGCCAGCCTGTAATGAACTTTCTTTTATAGCAAGCGGTATAAATTTTAAGCTTGATTTTGTAAAATAGGATATGAGCCACATAAAACAAGACATTTGTTTACTTTTTTAAAGAGCTTTAATCTCTCCTATTGGACGAAAAAAATATGCCACACCATTGTCTCAAAAAGCAACTATTTTAATTAAAACCGAGAAATGTAATTAAATTATTTGCATTTAGTTAATTGGAGTATGGAAAAATTTGCTATTAAGAGAAGAATATTAGGGAAAGAAGATTTGAGACGAAAACTGATATTTTCTTAAATTATGTTCTGTAAGTTAGGAACGAAAAACTCTCCTAATTGTAACGAAATACTCAACCTTAACGATGAGTCGAAAAACCTGACTCAAATTCCATCCCTAATGCAGACTATCGATATTTTTTCCATCTCCGCAAATTGCTTGGGTATCGGCTATACAAAAATCTCAATATCGTTATTTGATACCAAACTAACAGCAAGAAACCTCAATTTCTGCTAACCCAGGTCCACAGTAAAATGATTTCAATATAATACGAAATATTGTACGATAATGTGTTTTATTCACTTTTGAATAAAGTGCGAAATTTAAGAAACAGTTTTAAATAAAATCTTACATTTAAAAATTTTTTCAATGTTCTCTAAAATGTCCCATAATTTCTAAATTTTCACAATCTACGAAAGACTCCTAAAATCTTTTAAAATCCTCCAGATTTTTTAAAATTTATTTAAAATCCTTTAAAATTCTCCAAAATATTCAAGAATCTTCTAGAATCTTCTGATTTCTCCTACAATAATCTTATAAAATTTTAAATAATATGCTAAAAGTCTTTAAAAGTCTACAAAATTTACTACACTCTTCCAAAATCTTCTGAATACTTCTTTAACCATCTAGAATCTTCTACAGAATTCTCCAGAATCTTTTGGAATCCTTTAAAATCTACAAAATATTCCCGAAATTCTTTCAAATTCTTTAGAATCTTTAAAACTTATCTGAAATGTGTAAAAATTCCCCAAGTATTCTATAAATTATACTAGAATTTTCCAGAATCGTCGAAAATCTTTTCAACTCTTCCATAATCTTCTAGAATCTTCTAGAAGAATATTCCTAAAGAATATTCTGAACTCCACCAGAATGTTCAAAATTCTGCAGGATCATTTAAGACACTCTCAAGTTTAGACAAATTTTAATAATCTTGAAGAATCTTCTAGACTGTGTTCAGAATCTTCTTAAAATTCTACAAACTTTTTGAAATTCTTCAAAAACTAGTCTAGAAAAGATTAGAAGATTTTAGAAGTTCATGGAAGATTTTAGAAGAATCAGGAAGTCTCTGAAAGATTCTAAAGCATTCTCAAAAATTTAAATTGTAGAGGATTTTTGGGATTTCAAGAGATTTAATTAATCTAGAAGTTTATAGAAAATTGAAAATATTCTAGAAGATTCTAAAAGTTTGTCGAAAAGTCCAAAAGTCATGAAGGATTTTAGAAAATTCTGATGTTTCTGACAATTCAAAAATAGTCTTTTGTTAGATTCTAGACATGAATCTTAAGTTTTGTGAGGATTTTTTAAGATTCTGGAGAATTACAGCTCCCTTAATATATTTAAAAGAAAAAACATTCCCCTTTTTTAAAAAAAATCCCTGAAAATCGTAAAAATATTCATCACTTTCGCTAAACCCGACCTAGAAAACATTAAATCTGATATCAATAAAATTTTTAGACCTACCTTTTTTTACTAAATTTGTAAAAATACTTTTCATAAAAGCACATCGATGATGTACGATTTGTTGAATCTCATTTTGAAAAATTGAAAGTTTAATTGTGATTTCATTTGTTTTTGTTATTCTTTTTTTTGCACACCATTTTGAGCAGAATCTGGCATAAAATTTAGGATCAGCGTTTTCCTGAAAATACTGTTCAACAGGATGGCCGCTAAACCGAGACACCGAAAAAAACCGGGAAATAACCGGGAATTTTTTGTGACCTGGAAAAACCGGGAAAATACCGGGGCTTTTTTTGTTGACCGGGAATTTTTAAATTTTTTTTAAGAAAATGCACGAAAAAGTGCAGAAGTCATTGATCAAGTGATTAAGAAACTGAGTAACTAAATAAATCTTATTATTGTAGCAATGTTAGTACGATAAATGTAAAATATATCTCGTTTAACAATAACACTCTGTGATCTCATTTCGTTTACCAAATGTAAATGCTTATGATCGAAACCATTATCAAATCAAGGCAATTTCAAGTCACAGAATCGGTCGTCTACGAAATATGTTGTTTTTCAAAGGAAATAAGAAGACACGTCTTTTACTGTTTTGAGAAAAAATAATTTTTCACGAAGTTATGAGTACCTGAATTTTAGGCTTCTTTTTTTTTAAACAGCATTTTTCTTTAAACTTTTATAACTTTAGATTCAATTAATATATTTGAGTTTTCTTTCCTGATTATGATGTTTATTAGCCGCTTTAAGAATTAGCCAGAAATTTAAAAAATATTGAAAATTCGCAAAATGGCCACGGTTTTTCTGAAAAAATGAAGAGATGATTTTCTCAAAAACCCTACCTTGTTTTTTGCACAAATTTTGTTAATAAATTGGTACTCATGTGATGAAGAAAATAAATACGTTTCTTGCAGGCTAAACAACTTTTGTAAACAAGAGAGTGTTTTTTAATGAAGTCGAATTTTCGAATTTTTCTTACAACTGACGGAACGTGCGAAAAAATATCAACAAAAAAGTTGTTTGCTTTAAATAAGTTCTACGCAAAAGACCTCTTAATGTTTTATGATATCTTGCATCGTTTGTGAGAAAAATTCGAAAATGTGATTTTCTGAAAACAGAGATTGTCCTGGATTCAAAAATGATTTGGCCAACATAAAACTCGCTGGATGGTTTCCTGCTGCAAACATAAATTTTTAAAAAATATTTGATGAAATTAAAAAGATATGGGTTTTTCGATGAAATCGCCATTTTATGTTTACAGAATTCAATTTAATAAAATAAGATCGATTATATTGAAAAACCCATCTTTTTAATTTTTTTCAAATATCAAGCATCAAACTTTTTTGCTGATATTTTTTTCGCATGTGCCGTCAGTCGTAAGAAAAATTCGAAAATTCGACTTCATTAAAAAAGTTCTTCTGTTTACAAAAGTAGTCTAGCCCGTATGAAACTTATCTATTTTTTTCATCATATGAGTGCCAATTTATCAAAAAAAAATTGGACAAAAAACATGATGGGGTTTTTGAGAAAATCGTTTTTTAGTTTCTTCAGAAGAATCGTTGTCATGCCATTTTGCGAATTTTCAATATTTTTTAAATTTTCTGGCAAATTTTGGAAGAGGAATATAATCAGGAAAGAAAACTCAAATATCTTGAGACTAAATTTATAAAAGTTCAAAGAAAAATGTTGTTTGTTTAAAAAACGAAGCTTAAAATTCAAATACTCATAACTTCGGGAAAATGTATTTTTTCTCAAAACGGTAAAATGTGTGTCTTCTTATTTTCTTTGAAAAACAACATACTTCATAGACGACCGATTCTGTGATTTGAAGTTGCATTGCCTGCCTGATTTGAAATGGATTCGGACTTATATATTTTAATATAGTCCGTAGTCCTAATATAGTCCACACTTTAGTCACTAGGGATTAGTTTAACTTAAAATATTTATATTAAATAGATTTAATTATTAATATTATATTATATATAATAATATATAATAATATATAATAAATTAATATTAATATGATCTCGTTTAACTCACAGTGACATTTCGTTATATAAAATAGCCTAATGTTACTTTTGGAAATATATAAAAATGTTCGACCTAAAAGCATTAATCATTAGGGCTTAGTTGAAAAACCTCCATTTGTACTTGTTCAATAGTATAAACTATTTTAATGTTAAATTAAAAAGAAATTTATGTTTGTATATTCAGAATATTAAATAAAAAACATTTTAAAGGTTTTAAAACCCATTGGATTAACTGTTATTCATTGAAAACTATTATTTAATGACCGGGAAAAAATTTTCGATGACCGGGAAATGACCGGGAATTTTTTTCGTCGGTTAAAACGGCCACCCTGATTCAAATCGGGGACACACATTTGTGGCTTTGATCGTCCAAACGTTGAATATTTTGCATATTCTATAAAACAAAACAAAATTATCTTTTTCTCTTGTAATGTAATCTACTTGATTGCATAATTTTTTACAATCATTATCCCTCTGATTAACTGAAGCAAGAGTTGCAATGTTTGAATGATAATCGGATTGCCATTATCTGTAATCTTTGTGTCCGTCATGTGCATTACGTAAATGTATCAATGTCAGTTGAAACCTGCATATTACGGTCGCAGATGTAGTAAACCGGGGTTTATGTGTTCGAGGCCAATTAATTATCTGGTAGTCGTCTTAGAGTGGTACACCTGTTAACAGAGAATATCCACGAGCTTCTAGATATGCTTGTATAGTATACGTTCATTAGGTTCTATCTTCGTTTAGATCAAAGTGCATGCATTAGTCTACTAAATTGACTCTGGCCACCTGAATGACGCTAATTAATAGTTATGTTTTAATACCCATTCAAACCGTTATTCTCTGAATTTGTTATATGTACTGCACATTTTGAGCTGACAACAATCATTCTATGGTCTATTACTCAATCCTGATTATAATTCACAATTGTCTTAATTGAAATTTCTTTGTGTAATTTTTTAATTGATATAGGAGTATTTGAAGGGTGGTCTAAAAAACACTTTTTTCTAAAATGGCACTCTTACAAATTGTTCCACCAGTGAAATTTTTGTTCATTTGAGTAATTTGTTTGGCCTTTACTTCCTTCAAGGTTGACGTAAGAAAGAATGATTAATCTCTGTTTTAAGAAAAATGAGAGAGAAGTTTAAAAACTTGAGCAGATTAAAATTCCAGAGAATTATAATATTTTTGCATTCGAAATTCTGGTGCAAAAGTTTGTCTGTTTAACATTTAGAATTGTTAAACTTGATTGCTAATTATGTTACGAATTTAGAGTAAATGTCTAATATTTGTTTAATTAATATTAATGTTTATATTTCCTTTTTCTGTTCAATTTTCGTGCTGTTACCCAAACTGGAAAAGCGTCCACTCGACTTTTTACGAGTCTCGTATGAACCAAACTTAGTGGTTTGGAGAGCAACGTGACGAACGGGAGTTTATATACAGGGAAAAGAACTAGAAGAAGGAAAAGAGAAAGAGGAAGTTCAAAAACCGGAAGCGAAATGTTTGCGGGTCGCAGAACGAAAGAATTTCTCACATTTTTCACGAAACTTCTGCCAAAGTATCCGGTTCCCCTTTTTCATTGCACTCGCAACAGACGCTATACCCTTTAATTCAGCCTGTTGCGAGTTTCCTAGGAAATTCATTTCGCGACCTACTCTCGCTCTTCTGATGTCATTTGAATATCCTCATTCGATATATATTTTCATACTCTGAAGCAAAAGGAATCGGTGAAATGATTTCTCACAAAGTGGAGAATTCCTGATTTTTATGTTCAGATTGAAATTCTGATTTTGTTATACTCTGATTTATTATAATAAATTATTTATCAAGTATAAAATTTTGAATTTCGGTACAAATTTATTTTCTTAAATACAAACAATACCTACTTGAGTAAACAAAATTTATTCTCAGTAGATTAAAAACAATATTATCAGGACTTCTTTCTAATTTTTTTAGTGTAGACTGTTTTAATTCGTAATGTAACGAATAGGTCAATTTACACGCGTCAAAATGAATAAAAGCTCAGAAATTTATTGAAATTTTGAAGATCATCGACCTACAAACGTCAGTTTTTCAGTCGCTCACAAGCCTCACGAAATTAACGCTTTCGGTCGAGGGGTAAAGCGAGATTGATGAATATTCAGAAGAGTAGAAGCGCAGTAGTCACCTTGGCAGGTTCGTAAAAGACAGCTACGACCCCGACGAGAAAATATCCTGACGGTAACGCAATTAATTTACCGGACATCTCACACTTTAATATTCATCCGTCGACGTGAACCTCCGGCGCCACCTCTTGTGCGGTTCTCTTTCGTCTTTCTTCATGCTTCAGTGTCAAAGGCATGATTAAATTACAAAAAAAAGGAGAAAAAAGACTAGGATTGCTATCAATGAATTAACGAACAGATTTCAATCTAGTTATGCTAAAATTACGCTGAGGCTGTTAAAATTTAACTTGTTATCAACCTGTTGCTATTATCTTATCAAAAATTATTTACATTCTTATCACATGAGAATGTATGGATTATATTTGTGTAAAATGGAATCTCCTTGTTCTTCAGCAGATCTTTTCGTTTTGAGTCAATAATTTTAAAAAAAGGAAAATTAAATTTTATTTGAAAACGGTAAGAATCATCGGAACATGTCTGAGTATTTTTTTTTGTATTCATGTATTCAGTTTGCTGGGGGTTTCCAAGGAATTTTGATCCCGACAAGTTCCCATGAACTTAATTCTAGAATTTTTATTGGAAATGTTGGCATTGGAGAGTAATATAGAAATTGTAAAAAATATTTTATTAAAAGGGAATTAATATTCGCGTTTTGTTTAAAGCAATTTTCGTTTTTGGAAAAGGAGTTTTAGGATAGGAAAATCCATCTAATGTAGAAAGATTTTAGAATATTTTTTTGATGAATCTTCTTTGATGTGATGAAAGCATTAGAAGAAAATAGGAAAATGTATCGAGTCAAAGTCTTAGACGTTGTAAAAGAATCCGGAACTCTTGAAGTCTGTTCAGCTTACAGTAGGATACGACTTGCGAAATGGACGGATTGCAAAGGATTTAGAACTTGTCGCAGAGTCGCGATTGTTGCGAATCCATTTTATGAGGGATTTCCAAGTAGTATAAAGAGTAAAGCTGATTTGTTACTGACACTTTATCGTTCAGAAAAAAACTATTTTAAGGAATTCAAAATCAAAGTTACTTTCATATATTTTTTAATCCTTCGAATTCCACCACTGTTCAATAAATATTGGTATTTAATTTTCAAAACGCATTCAGTATAAAATTCGCTTTTAACGAATGGATTTTAATAACTTTTAAAAAAATTAGAAAGACGAAATTTTTTTAATAGTTATTAAAAGCCATTTTTGGTTCTTTTTTAATTACCTGCTATTTTTGTACTAAATTTTTTATCGTACACGCCAATCCAGTGGAAACTGAACACAATTCTCGATGTGTTTCGTTTCATGCGTGATATCTGTAAATTACTTTTCCATTTGTTTTTAGAGACCCTTGTCACGAAGGATGCGCCAAGACTTAAGACCTTTTAAAGAAAAAAAAAGTGGGTGAGAAAGCTTTTGCGAGCTAGTTTTGCTGATGGCATTTAACCAGCGGGCTAGAACAACTTTTTTCACTTGAGTGGGAAAAATTACTTTCTACCTTTGTTCTACGATCCGCCGACATACTAAAAGTTTTCACGAAACGCGATTTTTAGACTTTACTCTCACGAAATAAAGAAATTTTGCCTCTTCATAAACGTTATGTAATTGTACAAACATTCAACAAAAACATTTTTTCTTTTTATGTATGAGTTATCTATATTTTATTTTAAAATATTTGTTTGTAATTTTATATAGGGACATTTCATGTCAAACGGATCACTGGCATCCGTAAAATTTGGTTTGACCAATCAAAACGAATAAAGGCTCAAATTGATACACTTGATACGTACTTTCAAAAGTAATGTGGTATTTTGAAAAATTCAAAATGGAGGATTCAAGATGGCGCCTTAAAAATATGTTTTTCCCAGTACATTCCTCAAAAACGGTAAAAGAAAATGTTTAACCTTTTCGAATATTTCTCCAAAATACATATATCACCATTTTTGGAATCTCTAATTACGAATCTGACATCAGAAATTTAAAATTAAAAATGGCGGATCCAATATGGCGGCTGAACACTCATCCTAACTCATTGGTCGGCTTTACACCGGCGAGTGGAAGGTTAGCTACACGCGCGTAGAACTGTTGGGGGGAGCGAAACTTTCGCCTAGGAAAGAGCGTGAAAGAAAGGTTGTCGACTTATAAAATTCATTTAACCTAGCTGATCGAAACTGTCGGTAACGTAGGTCCTGGAGTGCTCATTTTTATAAAGTAATTATAAAAAATAAATTTCGAATCAGCTATTACAAATAGTTTATTGTTCAGACAAACCAGATATTTAAAATTTACGTTTCAAAAATACATTCAAGCAAAACAAACATAACCTAAAAGATTTACTGTCTTGTGACCACTTTGAATATTTATATAAAGAAATACTTACGTCTTACGACTTCAGTCAGTAATCAATCCCATTTCACTTTTTAACACGTTTTTTGGCACAATAAACACTTTTAAAATGTTTAAATTATTCAAACTTAAAGAAACCGTCGAACCTGCGGCTTGTATGCATCGTGTGCATCATTACCTACCGACAGTTACCGATAGTTTCGATCAGCTGAAGTACATGAATTTTATTAGTTGGCAACCCTTCTTTCACGCTCTTTCCGAGGCGAAAGTTTCTCTCCGCCCAACAGTTCTACGCGCGTGTAGCTAACCTTCCACTCCTTGGTGTAAAGCCGAACATTAAATGGTAATAAAATACTTCTGGATCGCTCAAAATTGTGAGAATTGCGTTTTAGAAGATTCTGATTGTAAAATTAAATTCAAAACTCTTAAATTAAAATGGTGAATTATAAAGATACAGCCAGAAACTCTAAAAAGTGACCGCAAAATAGGCTGTTTTTTAGCCTTTTTGTTGAACTTCGCTAGCGACCTGGGGAAAAAATAATAAAATATGTTACAGGTATCAAATTACTCGTCATTGCAAACCAAAGTGAACATCGTTTTTTGAAAATTTCGAGAAATTACCTCTATTTAAGGGTTGAGAAGACCCCCAAAAAATTAAAAAATATAAAATACCACTAATTATAAAATCATTTTTTTCAATATTTTTTCAATAATTTTTTCAATATTTTCTCTATAAAATAAATCTTACAGAAGTAAAATCACGTATTTATCACCCCTATTATTCACAAGTTTTCAAATTAGACCTAGAGGTGGTTTCAGAAAGAATTTTCAGGTAAATGTCAAAAATGACCATTTTCAAAGAATCAAAGTCCCCAAAAAATTTTTAATTTCGTTTCTAACTATTGGGATCACATCCGATAACCTCAGCCACCACTATTATCCTCAAGTTTTCCAAATGGACCTAGAGATGGATTCAAGAGAAATTTCCAGATAAATGTCAAAAATGACAATTTTTAAAGTATCAAAGTGCCCAAAAAATTTAATTGCATTTATGACTATTGAGATCATATTCGAAAACTCTCCTGAGACACCCCTATTATCCCCAAGTTTTGACATTAAACCTAGGGGTGGTTTCAAAAAGAATTTCCAGATAAATGTCAACAATAACAATATTCAAAGTATCATTCCTATTCCCCAAAAAATTTTTATCTGCATTTATGACTATTGGGATCATATGCGACAACCCTGCTGAAGAACCCCTATTATCAGCAATTTTTGAAATTAAACCGAGGGGTGGATTCAAGAAGAATTTCCAGATTAATGTCAAAAATAACAATTTTCAAAGTATCAGAGTCCCCAAACAATTTTTAATTGCATTTCTGACTATTGAGATCATATCCGACAACCCTACTGAGGCACTCCTATTATCCACAAGTTTTGAAATTGAACCTAGGGGTGGATTCAAGAAGAACTTCCAGATAAATGACAAAAATGACAATTTTCAAAGTATCAAAGTCCCCAAAAAATTTTAATTTCATTTCTGACTATTGGGATCATATCCGACAACTCTCCTGAGACACCCCTATTATCCCCAAGTTTTGACATTAAACCTAGAGGTGGTTTCAAAAAGAATTTCCAGACAAATGTCAAAAATTAGAATTTCCAATGTGTCAAAATCCCCAAATAAATTTAATTTTTGACATTTATTTGGAAATTCTTTTTGAAACCACCTTAGGTCTAAATTAAAAACTTGTGAAAATAGGGGTGCTTCAGGAGGGTTGTCGGATGTGATCTTAATAGTCAGAAATTCAGATAAAAATTTTTTGGGGACTTTGATACTTTGAAAATTGTCATTTTTGACATTTTTCTGAAAATTCTTTTTGAAACCACCTCTTGGTCTAATTTGAAAACTTGTGACTAATAAGAGTGCTTCAGGAGGGTTGTCGGATGTCATCACAATATTCATAAATGCAGATAAAAATTTTTTGGGGACTTTGATATTTGGAAAATTGTCATTTTTGACATTTCTCTGGAAATTCTTTTTGAAAAAAAACCCTAGGTTTAATTTCAAAACCTGTGGATAATAGAGGTGCGTCAGGAGGGTTGTTGGATATGATCCCAATAGTCAGAAATGCAATTAAAAATTTTTTGTGGACTTTGATACTTGGAAAATTGTCATTTTTGACATTTTTCTGGAAATTCTTTTTGAAACCACCCCTAGGTCCATTTGGAAAACTTGAGGATAACAAGGGAGCCTCAGGAGGGTTGCTGGATGTGATCTCAATTGTAAGAAATGCAGATAAAAATTTTTTGGGGACTTTGATACTTTGAAAATTGTCATTTTTGACATTTTTCTGAAAATTCCTTTTGAAACCACCACTAGGTCTAATTTGAAAACTTGTGAATAATAAGAGTGCTTAAGGAGGGTTGTCGGATGTGATCTCTATAGTCAGAAATGCAACTAAAAATTTTTTGGTGACTTTGTTACTTTGAAAATTGTCATTTTTGACATTTTTCTGAAAATTCTTTTTGAAACCACCTCTAAGTCTAATTTGAAAACTTGTGAATAATAAGAGTGCTTTGGGGGGGTTGTCGGATGTGATCTCAATAGTCAGAAATGCAAGTAAAAATTTTTTGGTGGCTTTGCTACTTTGAAAATTGTCATTTTTGACATTTATCTGAAAATTCTGTTTGAAACCACCTCTAGGTCTAATTTGAAAACTTGTGAATAATAGGGGTGATAAATACGTAATTTTACTTTTGTAAGGTTTATTTTATTAAAAAAATACAATGAAAAGTGATTTTATAATTAGTGGTATTTTCTATTTTTTAATTTTTTTGGGGTCTGCTCCACCCCTAAATAGGGGTACTTTTTTGAAATTTCTACAAAACGAAAAGCGATGCTCACTTTGGTTTTCAATGACGAGCAATTTGATACCTGTAACATATTTTTATATTTTTTCCCCAGGTCGCTAGCAAGGTTCAAAAAATAGGCTAAAAAACAGCCTATTTTGCGGTCACTCTTTAGGTCTGTATCTTTATAATCCACCATTTTAATTTGAGAGTTTTGAATACGATTTTACAATCAGAATCTTCTAAAACCCCAT